>PNEQ01004208.1:36649-49264 GCA_003012365.1 Medauroidea extradentata
TGGTGCACTCTGGGTGATGCACTGTACATGGTGAGCCATCCTCCCTTAGGACTGTTAAGGTTGTACATTGTCATGTGAGTAACTGTTGATTGGATATATGACAGGATTTTGTGATTTGTAGTGTTTAATTAATTATTGGTAAATATTCTTGTGCTTTAATTTTCTAAGTTAATTAACGTTCTGTGGAACAGTACTAATTGTGTGCATAACTAATTGTGTTGTGAGAGTTCTAGTTGATTACTGTTTTGTGTATTTCGTAGCTTTGTGAGCTATTAAATCCAGTACTTAATTTAACTCTTTTATTTGTAATTATAAGACCTCTATCCCAAAGAACTCATGGGAATTGCCCACAAATAAAGTTCATGTCTCAAACTTGTAACAATATGTTTAATTCATGAAACATAATTATGTATAACTATGTTAAAAAATAATGTTTCCGTTTTTTAAACAGATGTTTCCTAAAATTGCCCGTAAATTCACGGAAAATTTTTACAGTGAAGTTTTGATGGTCTGTCTTTAAACACTCTAAATTTGAATCAGAAAAACTTTCACAGTTTCAATACGTTGCAAGGTATTTCACTGGCGAATCTGTTGTTTTGTCAACGTTGAACAACAGAAAGGTGAGCAATTAACAGACTTGGTAACAGGTTTAATAATTGTTTTCTAACTATTAATTATTTACCAATAGTAGTAACATTTAATAGCTAATGTGAAAATTCATGTTTAAATTAGTAACTAATGTATAATTTCAACAATTTCACAAGCTTTTATTCTGTGTGCATTAAACAGTGCACCGCCTTTTCTAAAGCAGGCATGATTTAAATTTTTTGCTATTTTTTTAAAATTAATTGTGTGTTTCGATAAGTCACACTTCAATGTACAGTAATAACTATATTGTAGGCCTGCATTGCGAGAAGCAGTCTTGCTATTCGGTTGTTGTGGCTAGTTGAAATTTAGTAATGTTCAGTTTTACTCTTTTGCTCACTATGAAGTTACTGTGCCTTCGAAAATTCACATTCTACAATAAATAGTTTATTATTAGGAAATGGCAGTCCAAAATTAACACATATCACTGATGTTAAAACACAAAATGGTACTACTACGCCAAGTAATTATATCAAATTCTCAAATTGGGTAGATGTTTAGAATATTGGCGTGTTGTGCCAAAGGTCTTGGTTATGATTACCGTTGTTATTCATCAGATTTTAATCTTTAGCGCTTGTATTTTTTGATCTTATAATACAATTTTTAAAAGATCAGAATTGCATTTGATGTAAAACGTTATTTTTAAATTAAGTTAAAACAAATTTACCTTTTTTTCTGGTCCAGTCTGTAATTTTTCACTAATTCACAATAAAGGAGTTTTAAAAATCTGAATCTGTGAATAACCACTAGAAAACTGTGAATATTAACAGTTTCCAGTTAAGAATGAATGGCGTCCTAGCTTTGCAGGTTTTAATGCTTCAAAACTGAGAACTATGACACAAATTATACATTTAGATAATGTCTGCTCGTTTGCTTAGATTACAGTGAATCTGTATTTGATGTAATTGCTATCATATTTCCTCTCCGAAGTCATGGGAACAATACACAACAGAAAAGAGGATGGACTATCACAAAACAAAGATAATTGCTACTACTAAACTGTGGCTAGCGCACGTAAACACAACTCCGCTTCTCACCTTACGAAGAAAACAAATTGCACTTGCGTTATTCATAATCTTCGATAAGTTATAACTTGCGTAATCATTTTTTAATCGCACAGACTATACATCAGTAATGAACTGTATCATCAATGGACTGAGTATAAGTATTTCAACAAGGTACGTGCTTGACAAAATGGCAATCAAGTTATGAACACTGGGGACTAATGACATCAGAACCACAATGATGGAACAGATGCGATGCAAATGCCATGAAATGAATAACAAAACATGTCAGCTAATCAGTGCCGAGGTTTCTGTGACGTCAGCACGTCCGCCTCAATGCTGATGGGCTGACAAATTACTTTATCCCTGTCATACACTTCACATTGCGTCTGTTCCACTATTAAGATCCCAGCACTAAGTTTTGCTACTTGCCTCATTCTGGGACATGGATAGAAGTCTACACTGGGTTTTCTCGAAAGTGTTTCACTTACAGGATTTTGTGTTATCAAATATTACGAGTAGCGGAAAAATTTACATTGTTAACTTATTATACTAGCCTGTAAGAAGAAACATAATATTTTAACAATTACAAGTACAAACCTTAGCAAGAGTTCTATTTACTGCAAGCAAAACCATGGCATAAATATTTAGATGTACAAAAACTTACAAGTTTCATTACATTAACCAAGCGTACATCTTGTGGCTTAAGTAATAAATAGAATTTAAATTTTCTTATGATACATATTGTAGTGGTGAATGTCTGTGCGTGTACATACTGTAGTTGTTATTTACTTCAATTATCTAATGGTAGAATACAACTGAGTAAGGAATCTGGAAAAAAGTTAAGTTTTTATTTTACTGAAACGTGATATTTTTTCTTTTTTTTGTCTTACTTTTCTATTTCATTTTAAAAATCTAACATTAACACGGTCTGGATTAACCATATTACATCTTTTGAAATACTGATATATATAATTGAGATGATAGACTGAAACACACTTAAAAAGTTTGACATTTAAGAAGCTTCCTGCCTAAAAAGAAAAATAATTTTGGACCTTTTCTATGCTAACAAATATAATTTAAACTAAGAAGTTTTCCTGGCTAAAATGCATCCATCACAAATTTCTTAAGCGGGTTTCACTGTATTGCAACAACATCTGGGGGAAAAAATGAAGACAGTTTAAAAATAAAAACATTAAAAATTCTGACTCGTATGACATACCTAATAAGCTTGCATAACAAAACATCGTTGACTGGTAATAGTGGCGTAAAAATTGTAGCAAATCTCAAAAACACATGCAAAATGCAAATACTGTAATTTGCTACACTACATAATATGCGTATTGAAAATGTAAGTGTACGCACAGACAGCAGCTCTGTAGACTACCTTACTCAGACTGCACTTACTGTGGTTGTGCTATTAAGTGGCAACAGTGTGGAGTGGCGGAATCTAGAAACACCACATGCTGGCAGGGGGAAGCCTGTTGACACACACATGTGTGCAGGTGAGTGGGAGGGCAGCTGGTCGACCAGCCACATCCATCATCTTGGTAGATGTCGCACGCCAAACCATTTAACACAGCAGAAGCCGGCCAGGCCCAAGTATAGTGCTGGTACAATTGTACGCTGCTTATAACCACAGTTATATGCTAATTAACAGCATATTTGTATTAAATCACGTGTAAGAGTATTTTAATTATAATTTGTAAAATCACCACTACAAACTTGCAGCAAAAATCAATAAAAATTAAAATGTACAGTTTTAAGTTTTATTACGATGCCAAAAGATAATAAAAATGGAAAACAAGTAAACATTATATTATCAGGAGGTACATTTGACTTGTTTTTCTCAACATTTAATACAGTATAAAAACACGTACCTTGAGAGGAAGATTTTTTTCCTTTTTATCATCATATAATTCACGCATGTCAACTAATTTATTTTCCAGTTTCTCCATGGACCAGACTTGACTGCCCAAACCCTTTCTTTTTACAAGAATAGCAGGTTCACTAACGAATGCGCCACGCTATAAAAAAAATATATATATGTATAGTCAAAACATACAGTCCAATGCTAAAAATTATATCATAAAATTTGTTTATTAGTATTTTACACTACCAACCTTTCGATTAGGGCTCAAGTTAGCTGGTGGAATCTGCAACGTAACACTAAAAGTTGTATTACGACCCATTTCCTCTGCCAAAAAATTAGCTTCTTGAACCAGTGCATTAGCATGCAAAATGTCAGTTTTTAGCTGACCTAAGCTACGCTTGAACATTTCATCCCTGAAACAATAAAAGATTTAACAGCTTTATAAAATTTAACTTGCAAAATTACAGTTATGGTAAAAACCAATTTAGAAATTGGAGCAAATCACCATACAGCAAAGAGCATCGCACAATTCCACAAGCACTGAAAATTGTTCAATTAAGAAAAATACTTTATAAAAAAGTTACAATGAACAAATATTTTCAACTAAAAAAAATACAAGAAGAGAAATGTCACACCTATTTATCTCACATTCATTTGCTGCTTGGGTTGTGTGGTATGGTTTCACAGCATTCCTTTCCTTCAGGGTTACAAAACTGATCCAGGTGGTGAAGATCTTTAAATTTCTCCAAAGAAATTATTATAAAATGTGTCACATATAAACATGATAAAAATAATTATTTTACACTGGAATAGCACATGAATATTTTTTACATTTTTAGATTATAACAAATACAGTAAAGGACCATACCAGATATGGCAGCAGTTTTAGGATGTTACTTGTCTTTCAGCAGTGCTTCATGCAGCATTGTGTTCTGGCAGTTAGAATGCCTCGTCTACCGCCAGGAAAGACGCTCTGGGCCTGGGTGAAATTTCACGTAGACCCCAGGTGGAGCACGACCTATGCTCCAGTGACTAAGTCCCTGGTGGGCACTATTGCCTCGTGCCTCGGCTGTCGCCAGGAAAATGTGCTGTGTTAGGTTCCAACAATAGAAGAATATGCCTTCCTTTTTATATAGTTATGTACTGCATATGGTTATACATAGCACAAGAATGTTTAGGTTAAAATTAACCATATAACATTCATACCTTCAATGAAGTATTGTCTGGTGTTAAGAAATCACCTTTCTACATTGATTATACGCAGTGTAGAGTACTCATGGGAGGTACACCATATGACTAAGTATCTATTTACCATGTCTCTATGCTGCATAGTTTGAGAAGGATTTTTCTCAAAAAACATTCTCTCGAATAGGTCTTGTAGGAAACAATATAATTTTGGGTGATAAAGATGTGTCACAAACTGAGAACAGTTTCACAGTAAAGACTGTTAATCTGCAATATGACATTGTAAGGTTTACAACAGGCTGGTTTGAGCACAGCAATTTAATAATCAGGTGTTTCAGCAGGCATTTCTGATTAATATGTCCCACATTACAGACATACTCCAAAATAAGAATGTCCATACATGGGGAATGTCTCTTTCATTCATTTCAATTGTTTTCAAGACCATACCACATAATTCAGAAATCGGAAACAGCCCAGCTTTTATTCTGTGTCCAGTGCAAGAGTAACAGAAAATCTCCAGGGTTTGTGCTGCTGATGAAGGAAATGACAAATCATTGATGCTACTTCACCACAAACCTTGCTGCCAACAGTTTCTGGGTGATAGTAGAGCACAGCTGATGAACAATGTGAATATTAAACTAATAGAGACTACTGTTACCGGTGCTAATATTAGGAACTAGTAACTTTTTCTGAGAGTTTATTGTGATGGCTTCATATGTAACACTATTCTTGCTCTCAAGTCTTGCTTCTCTTCTTCTTTCTAGCATAAAATACTTGTCCTTTTGTCTTGTGTAGTTCATTGTGTTCAGCTGATAATTTATCATCTTCTCTAGATGATTCCAAAGACAGTTCTTGTTGAACAGTTTTTATATCTGACTGATACTTACCACAAATGCATCATCTGTCACTACGAGGGTACTCAAAGGAAACATTAAACCTTGTCATGATAATTCTTGTGTAAAATCTAAATTAAACTAAATGATACAGCTGTCCACAGTACAAGTCATAAGTACATTACTTTAATTTCAGACATTTTGGTAGGTATATCCACCTACTCTTTTTCCTACTGTAATGGCTGTCTCTTCTTTTGAAAGAACCTATGCAATTTGCAGCACATTATGAAACACTGTCACTCATTCTGTAGTGTTTGTGGTTGTATTTTTCTCTCATATTATTACGACAATTGCCTGGTAAGCATCAGCGACTTCTGAAGTGTGTCTACTATTTTTTTCAAAATTTCATGGAATGACAGTTTCATTTGTAACACAATGACATCTCTTTAACTTGTCCATCTAGAATAATCCTTAACTTATATTTGAAGGCCTTATGGAATCGAGCTGACATTTCTGTTTGCCTTGAATGACAATTTTTATAGCATGAAGTGATACAAGGCCACATAAGTAACCATTTTGTTTCTTTAAGGACTCCATACAATTAATTACCTTAATAAGCTGTTTCACTTCACTAGGTGGAACTGCAGCAAAACAATTAAACCTTGAACACTTACATTCACGTTCCTTGCATTTCCTGATAGTGAATACCCCAGCAATGGTCAAAGAGAAACTGTTACAATGAACTGTCAGTTTCCTTGACAGTGTCTAGTTTTTTCTTACTGCCATATATTTGATCTGTTAAAACTAAGTATTTGCAAGACTGCATACAATGCAGTCCAAGCCACACAGAAATAGCTGTTCAGCTGTATAACTAAACTGCACTATGCTGTCAATTTCCACATAGACATTCCCCTTTGTTACAGAGTACACTATTTCTTCTCAGCACAATATTTCTTGACTATCTCTATTGCAATGTACATGTCATATTATTTCCCCAAACACTAACCTACAATTTTCTATTACTAACTCATTTTCCACAAAAAGATTACATTCACTCTTCTTGCCTTGTGGTTTTCAAATGTTTACTTTCCTTGTCTGATCACTGGGCAAAGAACACCAATTATGTTGTTCCACAAAGAAACAAAAATTATTTCCAGATATATGAAGTATATAAAACATATACACACATGAACACCAATGTACACCTTCATACAAGCATGCACATAAATGTGTGCAAACAATCCCTTACACATGCACACATGGTTACATAAACAAACATACTTGCATGATTCCTAACAGTATAGTTATAGTAGAATACTCTACCTGCCCAACCAAAAGGTGACAAGTGAAAGGGAAAGTGATTTGGTTTATCAGAGGAAACAGTGAAACAGTGAAAAATCAGAAAAGTAAAGATTATGTTTGAGTATGTAACACATTTTTGTTAAAAATATATAAAAATCTATGAATCAATATCACTAATAAAGAGGTTACCACTGCTCTGGTAATCCTATTAATGCTTGTAATCATACTGACTACAGAAAAGAGATATTTGTATACTCATTACAAAATTAAAAATTTAAATACATATCAAAGGTAAGGCACTAAACAAATAAAACAGTACATCTCTCTCAATATCTCATTTTTATTAAAATCAAAGAATAGGAATATACACACTCTTTCAGATTGACAATTTCCCCAGGATAAGCAATGTTTTTAAAATTATTTTTTGTAGTTTTGATTTAAGAGTGCATGGTGGATAAATAAATACTAAAATTATCAGTTGATTCCCATGCTTTTTATGAAACCAATATGGATAAAATACTCCATGACAAACCTAGATAACGGTATTTGCCAACTATATGAGTAAATATTTAACCAGCAATACTAATTCGTTACGCGTGATCTCTTGCACCGCAGTTAAATGCACGAGGTTCCAGCGTCAAAGATTGTGCCTCAGAAGTTTGTAACACTAGAAACAATTTTGTTTCAAACGTTGGCTAAAACTATTGCTTAGGACTGCAAATTGGCTTCAAGAAACCTACAATTATAGATTAATGCTTTTAGTGTTGAATTATGTACAGCGCCATCTTAATTTATAATTTTTAATACAATACATTGTAAGCCATATGGAAAAACATGATAAAATTTATTTCTAGTAATTTATGAAGCAATAATTTTTTCTAATTTCTATGCTGAAGGTCAGTTTACAGTTTATCTCCATGTAGAACACGTACAAACTAAACACAGGAACATAAAACTGTTTACATCAACTGGCAAAATGGCTATCATTCACGCTCCGCACAAGGAAATCAGCACCATTATTATTAGTGTACTTCTGCATCTGTGGTAACTTCATCCTCTTTAAATAACCTTCATCCAGATAACCTGCATAATTATTTTCACTATTCTCTTTCATAAGAAACATGTCATGTTTATATGTTACTACATCCATATACATTTTCTTCCTTTTTTTGTTTAATATTGTGAGTTTCCATGTTAAAAATAATTTTATTACTTCACTTGAGCAGTTTCTGGAAATAATGCTGACCATTTCGGGGCAACTTAATTTGCTTATTATAAACTAGTTGTGGGAGTAACATGTTTTCCATTACATCTGGTGGCACATGAATGTTGTCTCACCAGCAAGTTTGAAGTGAAAAAAATGTTCTGTCAATATTTAATATATATACATAACACACACACACACAAACACATACACTAGAAATGTTATTACAATTTGAAGTGAGGTCCACCAACACACAATATTAGTGCTAGCATACATTTACTACGAGGGACAGGCACCAAATATACCAACACCAAAAAATTTTGGTAGTATCCATTTGAAATGAGGTCCACAAAAAAAAAAAAAAAACAATTGTACTGCTAGCATACATTTATAACGAGAGCCAGGTAGCTTATATACACACCTGAAATGAAGATTATTGTCATTTTAAAAAATGTGGTCAACCAATTCACAATCTTAGTGCTCACATATATTTATACGGAGTTGCAGGCAGTCTATACATACACCTAAAAGGTTGAATATTGTCCCTTTAAGTGTGGTCCTACATACACACACTCTTTGTGCTTCTATTCTTATTATACGAGTGCCAGATAGTTAATACATCATTGTATGGTGTAAATATACACAATTTACATTTGAACAGCTTTTTAAAAATCTGTTTTTGCCATTTTGTAGAGTATTTACTTGAAAATTAGATAGTTGTAAGACACGTCTTACTATGTGTAACCATCGAATTTCAGCCATAATGGACTAAGTTAATTTTGTTGTGCTTGTGTAAAAATAACACAAAATTTAAAAAAAATTGTTTTCCATTTCAAAGTTGTTTCATTAGTCGTGACCAAATATTTTCGAGTTGTAATCTGATTGCTCCTAAAGCAGTATTGATCCAAATTTTTTTTATTACAGTTAAACTTTTTTTAATCATCTACCTAACTTTTCGAGTATTGACACGTTTTATGGTGAGACGCTCCGACACGTCTCATGCTGGTCAACTGGTCCCGGTCGCAACATGTTCCAGAGGAAATTCAATATTTATGTCGCCCGTTGATGAAAACCTTCGAGATCGTCAAGAAATCCCTAAGCTGAGTAAGGGGACGTTGCTGTTTAACTCCAAAAGTCCCATCATCGATGACTGCACCAATATAGGGCCAGTGTGCCTCCCAGCCTATTCTGGCAGGCAGCGAGGCGATGGTCACTGTCAACGTCTCCTGCTGGACCGTCATTGGGTCCGGCTGCAACCTAGTTTCAAGAATTTTGGCGAAAGACTGTGAACTCAAGTTGATGCCCAGACCTCCCTGGGACCACGTTAGAATGACGTCACAGTTCACAGTTTGAATGACTCCTTACTTCTCCTGCACCTGGTGGCGCCTTCATGACGGAAGACGGCGGGTGCTTAAAACTATACCGTTAAAGAAGACGCGCATGCGCAGATTTAAAGACTTTAAAATAATTGGACGCTTTGTGAAAACCTAAACTGACATTTACCCCTCCCCAAATTCAGTGTTTTGTGTGGGGAGAGGGTAGGAGAAATAGAACATATAAATACCGGCGTAAAGCCCAGATCTGGGAGATTTGGCTCTCGTCGGAAGGACACTATTCTACACCAAGATAAGTACTTCTACACTTTGGCCCTTCTGGCAAACTTCATGTGTGAGGTCACAATGCTGTAAAACATAAGGAAACTAAGGTAGCACTGTTAGGGTTATTATCTTTCTTTCGTTGTTGGCGATACTTGGTAATGTAAAATTTTGGCCCTTTCAGCAATATATAAAAGTAAAATTGATACTGAAATGTTTGTCACTTTAATGTTTGTTTAAAACCTATATACAAATTATATTGAGCAATATATTTGTTGTTGGAATGGAAAATAAAAAATATATTTTCATAAGAATATACTCTCTCTCCGTTTGCAAAGTATGGCCCGAAAGTTCTGTCATTAGTCATTTCTTTATCTTATTATTTATTACAATTTTTTTTACGATTTTTTGAGCAAATTATACTTGTAACACCTGGTAGTTTTAGAGGGGCTACAAGCCCTATTGTACAAGTAGCATCCTTGGTCTCAAGACAATGCGAACCCTTCTTTCTTTTGGCAGATTCTTGTGATTGTTTGGCCAATTTTTGTAAATATGTTATATGTTGTCAAAGAGGTTAGTGACATGAGTGGTTAATGGTTATGTGTTCCAGTTTGCAGGGCAGTGGTTACATAGGTTTTGTACTAATACTGGTGTACATTATGTCCACAGCTTGGATTTGGAATCTGTCCAAATCCACGTTGGCACAGATGCTATCAGAGGCAGGCGTACAAGTTACGGAGGCGGACAAACTTGATGATTTGCGAGCAAAGGCGCGGACTTTAGTAAGGACAGAAGCGGCCAATGGCGAAAACAGTTCACCTCCCATAATTTCGAGTGAGTTCAGCCCTATTTTAAAAGTCTTTACGATACGTGCTGGGGGAACTGACTTCAAAGATTCCTCATTTAAAAAACACCAGTTTGCCAGTAGTTGTTTCATTTTTTGCAGAGTTTCAAAATATACTAAATTTGAATTTTGTTTCACGTCAGGTCTAATACGCTGCAGTCTTATTTAAGGTGCCAGAAGATTTACAATCAATATTCAGTTTAGCAAAGCAGGAAAATTGGGACATTGGGAGGCTAACAGAAACGTGTTTGAAAAGCATAGCTTCTGACTGCGCAGTATTAAAATTAAAGGTGAAATTGTTAAAAAATGTCAGGTGCCGGGACAAAGTATGCAGCAATTCGTAAAGGAAGTATAGAGTTTTGTCAGTGTACTAGGACTGCCCAGTAAGGAATCGTATTTTACGCAAGTTATGTTCTTTAACCTGCTTCCTCTATACAGTCAATATTTTACGTTTGTGTCTAAGCCGACATCACTTGATCAGCTGTTGGAATTAGTCAGGCAGGTAAAACAAAATAATAAAAAACAATACTTGACTGTGAAAGTGTTCGTTCAGTAAAAGAAGGACCTACAGAGCACGAAAAAACCCAAAATTATCAGATGGGAAAGGCATATTTTACGTGCTGTAAAACAAATCATGTAGCAGCTAATTATTTCTTTAAGAAAAGAAATGATAAGGTACAAATTAAAGAAACGAAACAGAAAGCTATCGCTGGAAAAGTGTTGAACATACGCCTGTTGGTTATCGCGAACGCCCGCCTTTTTCTTTAAAAGACGTAATTTGTTTCTTTTGTAAACAACAGGGTAATTTCCGAAAAGATTATTCGGTGAGGAACACTGATGGTGTTGTTAACATAAACAATTTCCAGTTTGAGCATAAATATGGGTTAATATTATTCAATCTGGATGTGTAGCCAGGTTTAAGATTAAAATATGAAATATTTTGTGGAAAACAAATTTTAGAGTGTTGCCAGGGTTTAATCAGAACATGATTGTTGGTGTAGAATTTTTAGGACGCACGTGAGCGTCTATAAATGTTCATAAAAAGCAACTCATGTTTGCTTTTTGTTCTGACCAGCCGTGTCAGTTAACAAGTAAACATTTTAACTATTGTGTCATGCAAGCACACAATTTAACTGAGAGCCAGGTTGAACAGCTGGAGAAGTTCAAGGTCGAATATTCTGACATCACGCCACGTTTGAAACATTACACTCAGTGCCCTAAAAAATTACGTCTTAAAGATTATGACATTGTTTCATCAGTCCGATATATTGTAATTCTCCTCCTAAACAGCAAAGATTAAAAAATTTAATTCTAGAAATAAAAGATCAGTAAATATTAGATGAATCTAATAGTACTTACTCTAGTCCCACATTTCTGTTGCCTACGAAAACTCCAGGCCAGTACGGCGTAATCTGTGATTACAGAGCCGTGAACCGGAAAATACATATTGATCCATACCCGTTGCCTACCATAGAATCAGTACTCCAGCACATAGAAAAACCAAAATATTTTTCCATTTTTTATTTTAACTCAGCATTTTTGCAATGTGATTTACACCCTGAGTCTAAAAACATATTAGCTTTGGTAACACCATGGGGGTAGCACCAATGGAAACAACTGCCCATGGTAGAAAAACTTAATTAGGAACGTTCTTGACATTGGTTGGAGTATGAAGATTTTTTTTTGGCTCACTCCAGAAATGTGGAAATCTGGATATTCATATTATGTCTACTAATAGTAACGTTCGAAAGAAGTATATTGAGCCAATTACAGGAGACGAAAAACGTTTTGTGCTGTGACGAAGTTTTTTTTATGCTTCCAGAGAGTGACGCAGGGAACTGTTTAGCTATGGTGGCTTATACTCCTTTGTCTACATACTAATGGTGAGATAAACTTGCTTAGCCTTTGACTACGCCCTTTTAGTAACTTGTTAAATCGTAACTTTATTAGAGAACTTGAAATGTTGCCTTCTCGTTGCTAATAACTATCTTAGTACAATTAATTTCTCGTGGAGGAACCCATCACGACCCAGCCGGAGCAACTCCTAGAATTGAGAAATTAAGCGTGGATGAAGACAGTATTTGTATTATTGACTCTGCTAAAGTTACAATACCATGGAATTTGTAGTAA
>PNEQ01004209.1:4171-37725 GCA_003012365.1 Medauroidea extradentata
TTTTTTTTTTTTTTTTTTTTTTTTTTTTTTCTTCTTCTGAATTCCATTCTTAGAAATTTGACGAACCCACAAGAATTTGTTTGTCATTACCACATTTGAATGGTTCATTTGAACTTTTGTTCTTTCTCTTATCTTATGTAACAACGAAAACGGAAATAATGGAGTGAAGCATAGGCCGCTAGATTAACCAATTAAATACATATGTAGATAGAATGTTGAAGTTCTTACAAGTTAGTACTTCCTGACATAAACACACAATGAAAGAAACAAACATATAGTCGCACAATTTTTTGCACTTTACCATTAAAGCCTACAAGTACTGACATTCGCCTGCACTTTGCCACTCGCCACGTTGCCGTTTATTTGTACGTCAGAGTAATATGTTAGCATGTAAGATTGTTAGGCCAAAGTTTTTACTGATGTCCAAGTGCTTATCCAATGTGTATTTTTAATGTGTAATTGCTTCCTATGAGTTGTGTTAACCTTGTAACAGTGTTTATTTACAAACACGGCTGAGTGCCTGACCAGTTGTGCCAATCCCGTGTACGGATTTTGTAATGTGCACTAAACAGCCAGCGATGATGGGAAATACGCACGTAAATATAAATTGTACTGGTTTTTTGTTCCTTGAAAATGTATTTTAGAGTAATAGGCTATAGTAGATATTCTTGAGTAATAATTTGAAGTTCAAAACAGCAACACAAGTGTTTATTATGGATGTCGGAAAGTTTGTTTATGTAACAGAATAATTTTGTGCCACGAGTGTAGGAATTCCCTTGTGCGGGAGTGGCACACCTGCAGTTGCAGACAGCCTCGAGTGGCCAGTTGGCCATCTTGCTAACGGTTCTTTTCGGCCCGTATACTATAAGGAGGGCATTTTGCCATAGCTAGTAGAGTCGTCGTCGGCATGGCCTTCGGGCCGGGGCAGCCTGGCACTCCTGCCTATACTGCAATACCACGCACAACTTCTACCTGACCCAGGGAGCCAGAGTCTACATCCTTTCCACTCCTTACCGAGCTACCTTTACCTGTGCCAGGATGACTCTGTGTAAATGCCCAAGCCACACGTACGTGTTTGGCTTACTACTTAACTTAGAATGGAGACCTAACTTTCGTTCCTCAATGTCTCTATCTCCATGCACCCTTGATGCTAGTTAAAAGTGTTGTCGCGCACTTCCCAGTTATTGTAAGACACTCTTGAAGTTAATGTGTACAAGTAAAGACTTAGTAAGTATTTGTACCGGCCGCAGTGCCAGATCATTATTCAAGTTATTGACCCAGTGTCACGTGTTGTTAAACAGGCTAAAAAATATTGTTAACCTCTCGGGGTCAAAGAGATGACCACCACTGCCATTAGCAATTCCTTCTTTCTAAGCCAGTTAAACGGCCCGGAGTGCCCTGTCAGTCAGTTTTGTCATACGGCCCGTATTGCCCTGTCGAACTAGTTGCTGTGATCTGTTGTTGTATATCATGATGTCATAACTATTGTTGTATCTCCTGTTGTAATATGTCCTCACCAACTGTGAATTGCCCAAGACTTGATTGTGGGCAAGTACCAAAGAAATTGGTATATTCATTGTAAAGTTCCAAGTGACTGTAGGGGCAGCAGTGGCCGAGTGGTCCGATCACTCGCCTCCCACCAAGGCGATCTGGGTTTGATTCCCGGCGGGGTGGGTCCCCGGATTTTCGCATGTTGGGAATCGTGCCGGACGATGCCGTTGGTCTGCGGGTTTTCTCGGGTATCTCCCGTTTCCCCCGCCCATTCATTCTGGCGCTGCTCCATACTCACCTCATGTCACCCCTCACCAGTGCTAATGACCTCGATGTTGAGCGCTGACCAAAACCTCTCACTCACTGCAAGTGACTGTAGCTTGTGTTCTTGAATATACTCATCCTGTGAAATTGAACTACTTTGTTCTTCTCCTTTCATTAAATCACCTAATATAATAACCTCCGGAACAGCCCTCTCTAGAAGAATAACCAGTCTATCATGCTCTCTCTTATTTGAAAGATCTTCTAGAGAAACACACTGCTCTTCAGCGACCTTACACACTATCACAAACCTCTAGTGCCTTGGGGCTAAGAAGTTGTATTTCCAAATGTATGTGATGTTTTAAAGGTACAGATCCTTTCCTAATAGGCACTTTCTTTTTATTGTGTAGGTAGTATTACGTATATATATTGAGAGCACTTATTATAGTTTTGTTAATAAATACTTATTTACAGCACACTTCAATGCTCTTTCAGGTAGACATACCTCTTAAGATCATTCTTTATTCCTCTTCAGAGTGTTGGAAAATATTGTACATAAAATTCTCTTGTCTCAGAAAATATCTGTTGTCTCTTTAAAACACTTAATTTGTTGTGGTGTATTCCTAACAGAAGGCCATGTAATGTAGTATTTTCAGATGCAGCGTTTTAATTTTTGTACAATTACTCTATAAGGTTCCCTTTCTTTTCTTACGTGTGCAATTACAGGGTAATATTTATCATCTTAAAATTTATTATAATTTAAGTAATTTAAATTTAATTAAATTGTGGTACATACTTTTTATTTTAAAAATGTGATATTACGATATTATTAATTAATTCATGTAAAATTTTTACGGTGTAGACATAAATATTAGTGATGGGATTTTTGATTCTTCAATTCCTCAATTCCTTCGATTCTTGCTGGTGTCGAAAGAATCAATAATCAAGGAAAAATTGGATTTCTTTAAATTTTGATTCTCTTGACATTCTCATTTATTTATTTTGATAAGATACTTCCGTTGAGATAGCTATACGTATTTACTTTATTGACTGGGTAGGGTATTTAAGTTTTACGTCTTTCACGAGACAATATTTTTGCGACCCTAAGACCACAGCAATCTAAGTTGACGTACATATTTTGTAAGACACTAACCTTGAAGGAACGCTACAATTTGCTACGACGATGATATTTAACTGGCTTTAAAGGTTTTTTGTAACGTATACGTTTAAATCACAAGAACAGTTTCGAAATGCATTAAATAAAATAATAAAAAACTTACTGGTCAGTTTGTAAATCCTAGACACGTGCTGTTCTTAATGGTTAACGGCTCATCACTTAAATAGATAGAGCACTTTTGTCTGCTACTGACGTAGTAAATATACTGAACATTATTTGCAATTTCATTCAATTAACATTAAAATTACATATTCAGTTTTTAAATTAATGTAATGTGATACGTTTTGTTCTTACACGTTAGAATATGGCGTTGTACCAAAAGACAAAAACAACATAGACCTACAAGCAAATGAATTGCACATAAAATAAAAACCTTGCACTCATGTGGACACACCAATAAAATTCACATTCAAGAAAATAGGTATATTACAATTAAGACAAAAATTATTAGGCCTAACTGCCGAGATTAACATTACGTTTCAGATGACACTTTTATGGCATTTTCATGACATATAAATACACGAACAACTCGGTGGCACATTCAATGTTGGGACGGAAAGTTTCACACATTAATCGCAATCCAATAATCCAGTACCATAATGTCTTAAAATGTTTTTTAATGTCGTAAAGTCATTTAATGAACGTGTTCACAAAGAAATCGCAATCTCACTCGGAAAAATACGAGTGCCGAATAGCTGACGTGCTGCTGGCGGCAGGCTTGGTGGACTAGCGTGACAACGTTGCAAGGTCCAATAGTTCTGGAGTTGCCACCTCATCTACTTTACAGATAAAAAGGAGTTAAGTAGGTATTCTCGATCGATCATCAGAGGTTAGCCGGGTTGCGATTGAATGCTTCCCAGCAATAATCTCGGTTCACTTTTTGGAAGCAAGTATATTTCACTCGAACGACTATTTAAACAACTCGAGTTGAAATTTCACTTTCCTCTAGACTAGCCTCGTGAGTTTTCATAACCGCCTATACACTGTGTCTTGTCACATATGCGGGTATCCGTGGGTTCATTGCCTATCTTATAAAAATAGAGAAATGCCTTTAAATTACTTCTGTTGTCCCATATGCATTATGTAATTTTGAATGTGTTACATTCCTTGTGTAACTTCAGTTTCTTAGTGTGCTATAGAATTTGGCTATTTTTTTTTTGTCTAAAATATTAGGTAAAATGATTTTTCTGTATGTATGAAACATCTATTGTTAATTATAAGAAGATATGTATAGCCAAACAAGGATTTTGCTATTTGGCTATATTTCAAACAGTTCTGTTTACTACCCATCTACATATCCTAATTTTCACTATCTTGCTACCACTACTAGATAAAAATAATACTAACGTAAATGTTAAGTGTATTGACTAAATTTTACGTGCATATTTGTGTGTGTGTGTGAACATTCATGTAGCAAGTACGAAAATCAAACTGAAAGTAATTTATAATAAGTAATTAAATATTATTATCGTCTTTGGCTTAGTTTATTTAGTGAACTGCAGCTATTTTAAAATTTAATTTTTTCATAACTACCTAGAATCGAAGTAGTCGAGAATCAAAGCATCTAGAAAAATAAGGCTAGAATCAAGAATCGAAAGAAAAATTGAATCATCCCATCTCTAATAAATGTAATACTATATTTTTTTTGTTCATGTTTGTTTGCCGTTTTTATATTGTGTTCATGTGCCCATTCTAGATAAATAAAACTACAGCAACTGACACTTCTAAATAGAAGAAGATCACTGAAATACAGCTAGCGAAGTTACAAATACGAAGGTTGCTCTTAACTTTATGAAGCTATTAAGTGATTGGCAGCGATTCTAACAGACTTCGCCAAGTCTTGTCATTGAAATACAATGGAACAATTTTTATTTATTAATGTTAATTGCTCTTATATTCATCGGAGCACTGATCTTATCATTTGTTGTAGTGTAAGTTATAGGACTACAATGTTTGGTCATAGATTTTGATACCCATGTATATCCATTAAAACCTAAAAACTATTTACAGACACTATTATGGTGTTACAATACTATATATTTTATGGTTACTGTAGTATATATTTCTACAGTTGGTAGAGTTACTTGTGCATTTTGTTGATCTTTGTACATACAGTGCATATAATACTAAGCCTACTGAATGTTTGAATAATGATTGTTCACAATTAAAATTTTCAGCATTAATGTTTGTAAGTACGTAGCAACAGTTATCATGTATTGATTGTGTGCAAGTTTTGTTTAAATCATTAGGATTTTAGGAATAGAAATTCATGACAATATGAAGCTGAATACTGTACTGAATCGTACTTCAGTAATGGTACTTACAGTAATGATACCAAAGTCAACACATAACATAATTTTAATAACTTTCCTGATAAGTAAGCTTTAATAACATTTCAGGTGCAAATCTCTGAAGTAATTTGACCCATTCAAAATTTGACGGCCAATAAGATTTAGGGCGGCTTGCACGGTTCAATGAGAAAAATCGGTCACACATGGGAAAAGATCAGAAATTTTCATTACATTAGTGACTAGTAAGAGGTGTTGGCAGACCATTTTTGAGATTTTTTTGTGCTGCATTTAAATTTCTAAATATTTTTTTAAGAAAACTTGGTAGTTGTATTAGAGTCATTAAAAAATAAAAAATAAGTATATTCTGTCTCATGAAATAATTCTATTTTTTGACAGTTATAAAGACTATCACATGTACCTGTTTCTACAGGAATTTACTTTTTCATTTTGATAAATTACACAGTTTGAGAGCCAGCTAAGTTTGTTTGTTGGAAAACTACATGTAGCAGAGAAGAACACTGCTTATTTCATGGAAACAGCTATAAAACGAGATGCCTACACAACTGTCAAAAACGGGGATTCTTATATGAGACAGACTATAGCTATATGACCAAATGTTGTAGGTATGCAAATTCAGTGACATATTTTTGTAGTTTTCATTTCACATTTTGTCAACTTTCCAGCTTATAAGGTACCAAATACAAATTATGAAATCACCATCGTCATAGTATTACTGAAAAATATGTACTACAGTGTACATTTTAGTTCCATTTATCAGGCAGTGTATGAAAAATATTATTTGTCCATGCTATGTATGTGGTATCACACAGATATTTGTAGCCGAAGATATTGCATACGGTATGTCCTGAATAGTGAATACAAAAGAAAAATTTAAGATTTTGTTACGTTCATCTTTCAATTTTTTCACAGAACTGTGCAATCGGCCCTTAATGCTTCAGTTACAAATGTAATGAAATGTGGAAAAGAATACCAACTTCATTATGCTTATTCGTTTAAAATGTAGATCTGTAAAGTCTTTTTATGTAGTTATTCATAACTAATGATGCAATTAAATGTTGAAGTGAAATTTGGTATACAATTTAGACTTTAGTAATATACTGTGTATAAGAGGAATGCTTTATAGTATGAATGGGAAATTTTACATTTGATGGGATTATTGATTATTAATCTATTATCAATTTCTTAACACACAGAACCAAGCCATAATGTTTGTCACGAGGTAAGGTAAAAAAAGTAGGTACACTCTTAGCAGTAAAGTACAAACTTATTACGCAGACAAGCAAGCACATCACTACTCATTTTATTTGTGTCATAAAAGTTTTCATGTTAAGTAACGTAATAACAAAGCAACGTCTGTATAGTCAGATAATCACAGCGTTTGTTTAAAAAAATTAAATGGTGCTTGCAAACTGACGACAATAAGCCTCATGTGACTTCAGCAATGCAAAATGATTGGCATAAAAAAACTACTGTGCTGCACCAAGCGTAAGGTCCTTCCTAGTGTTCACTCTCAATTACTGTGGAGTGCTGTGATGTCTTGAGCACACAATAAATATTCTTGCAATTCACTCACATTTAGTGCAAGCTACGTTATGAGAGAGCACCAACGAAAAAGGTAAAATTTATGAAAATACTTAAAATGTGCATTTACAAATGTTCAGTATAGATAGTAAAAAGGAGTTAAAGCATTCAATAAATTTGTACGCCTACAAAAGAGACTCACACTAGAAGAAATGACTATGTTGGTTTAAGTTGCTGACCCTAGTAATGCAGAAATTGAAATGCATGCACACCAGACAAAATTTACCACAAAATCCAATCCATACCTGTATATTTAAGAAATACTTCACCATTCATTGTTCTTCTTTAATGAGTCTAACTGGGATACTAGTTAGCTATGTACAGTTTTACTAGTTGAGATTGTGTATTTTTTCTATACTATAATTTTGATTCTGGCTAATATGTTTTAATAAAAACATAACTGCTTTTGTTTTAAAAAATGGTGTGAAAAATTGTATCCGCATTAAATAAAATGAGTAAGGGTGTAAATGCAATTGTGGTGGTAATTTTTTATAACTTGGATTTTATTGTGTTCTTAAAAAGGAATGCTGGAAGAAGAGAAAGTTAAAATTTGGGAATTTTTTGTGAATTAAAAGCAAAGAAAATTAATCCAACAGTGTTGGTTTCACTTTATGCTGTTGTAACAGGCAGCTATGGAAATTGATTGAGATTTCAAATATTTTGCAGATTTTATTTATTTTTTTATTAATTTTTTTTTGTCAGGAATTAAAAATCTGTGGATTATAATCACTTAGTTTTTTTTGTAGGAAATTTTAATAGAAATTTCTTCAATCTTGATTCCCATACATACACTATTTATAGAGTTTGAATGATAATGCCTTTTGCTGCCTTCGATTAATGGATGTTGTCTTCCTTGTTGTATGTTCTAGGTATGTATTGATATTAGAAAGAGTATCATGCAAGCAATTAAAAATTTTTTGAATCCTGTTAGGCTAAGTAATTTCTAAAAGTACACAGAGAAAGCTTGTCTTTGATCTAATACATAATTTTTCCTGTTATGTTCATAACATTTAAGAAGAGGACTGTGTAAATATTTTGTAAATATGAAAATCTTTTGTGAATACTGTACATGTTTAGATTAATCACTAGCATTGTTGGCTTCTTGTAATACTGTTACATTTTAATTAATTCCTGAATTTTTAAAGAAAATTCTTAATTAATTGGTGTGCCTTGCATGTGAGGAAAATGTATACGAAAACAATTATTATAGAAAGTTGTGCATACAGTATTTTATGGTGAAATTTGTGAGTGATACATTTATAAGTGACTAATATTTGAAATTCATTAAACATTTATTTTTTTTATCCTGTTCCGTCTTATCAAAGCCAAAGCCATTAATGCCTGTAAGTATTACTGTATAGTTTAGAATCCTGGAATATTGTAGGAGCTTTTATGTAGACTTCTGTAGATTCTCAGTACAAAATACAAGAAGCTTTAAATTTTGTACTGTACTCAAATTAAAACTGTACTGTTTACTGAACAGGTCTGTAATTAATATTATAGCCATTAGGGGCCTGAACAGTGTACTTTGTAGGAAATGTACTTTGTAATGAGGTTTTATGTAATTTTTACTAGTCTAGAAAAGCTGTATATGTTTTGTAAATTGTGCATTATTTTGTTTACATAAATTTTTTCACAGTTTCTGTATTTTGTTTATTACTGTTTCCTTTTTTGTAAAAATAGTATACCTGTCATCCATACATTAAATAGTACTAGAGAAAATTTGGTTTTCCAAACTATTTTTCCTTTTATTTTACCAAGGTCGTAAGAGGCGGTTACACATAACTTAACACAAAGATAGGATTTCGAAAAGGACTTTACCATGGCCTGTGTTGAGTTGGGAATTGAATATTGATCCTCGCAGATGTGACTCCAAAATATTATTGGTGGCCAACTGTGGCGGATTGCCCCCCTCCCCCTTAAACCCGAAAAAAAAAAAATTAAAAACTTTTAGAGTTTGCATTACGTTCAAATTAAAAATATTAAGTAATTCGCATAGAGACGTCAGCAGTATTAAAATGAACAAAAGTATTATGCAAGATTTAAAGTAATTAATCTAGCGAGTACACACTTTCTAGAGCACGTGGAATAACAAATATGTTGCTTCGACTGCGAGATTTGGAAAATATATTTCTTTGTAGAACTCTTTATGAGCATAGCAAGGGCTGAGGTTATAACTTATATTCAAATCATCTTCTGCATAATGGAAGAACTGTTTTAGGGACTTCAGTGAGTATAGTATTATTAACACACATGAGTAAGCAGTGTTTAAAAGAGAATGGTAAAATTAAGGCGCCCGCCTACTGGCTACAAAACTAAGCTGCAGTGGGTTAGAAATACGTGTTTATTGGAAAATCTATCTTATGTACTCTCAATGTACATACCTATCTAAGAAAAGAAAACACGTTTCAGAGAAGGTTTATAAAGTACTTTCAAGACATAACGGACATTGGAAGTACTACTTCCGAGCCACCCAACATGGCCAAAGACAGCCTTTTTGCACAGCTATATCACAAAATCTACAACTCAGATTGGTACGAAACTATTTAAAGGAACTGCTGTGAACTTTGGTACATACTTTCCAATACAGTAGAACCCTCTTATAGTGTTCCCACTTATAACGTTTTCCTGGTTATAATGCTAATGTCATTTGGTCCATAAAACTGATTTGTAATAGGAAATTACCTTGTTATAATGTTTTCCCATCTATAATGTAAACATATTTTCGGTCCCTTGAGAAATGTTATAACAGGGTTCTACTGTAATAAAATAATAGGGTCGTCGCTTGAAGTGCCATAATTGCATCGATACAAGGGAAACACTGCACGCCAGTTTAGCGCCTTGGGCTTAGGGGCGATGCGACATTAGGCACATGTCTCTGTAGTTCTTACTGATGCTTTGCGCCTGTACTGGGTCTGTAAAGCGTAAAACCGGTCCAGGGAGGTGGAGCCCTTAACTCTAGGTCACCTGCTCCATGTAATGTCAAAAGTATTAGTGATAACTAGATATGATGGCTTATCGTGGGAAATCTTGACTGTTTGCTGGGTTTCAACATACATTCAGCTTACCAGAATATTACTGGTTTTCTCTTGTATGTGGAGCTATTACCCTATTTGACTGAGCCAATAAGAATCTCGCTATTGTCATATTTGATGCCTGTTATTGGTCTGCAGACAGCTACGTTGTGCCAGAAGTATATCACCCAATTGTGTATGTTGCAAGAAACTGCAGTGTATTCAGAGGTATGTTAACACAAAACATTTTCACAATATACCATCATCTCTAATGTTAAAAAATATAATAAATAAAATATTCACTCTCGAGGTACTTAAGGTTGTGAGACAATACATGTCGATAGAATTGGAAAATGTAACCCCGGTTTAAATTATTTATCGCTGGTTGTACTTCCTTTTCGGATGATCCATCTCGAAAGTTTACAATCAAAGTAATTCGTCCAACCTCCTGGTAAATAAGTTATTTTATCCAGTATATAACGTGTATAACTTTTCTTTAGATAATTCCGTATGCATGATTCTAAAGCAAACAACACCTCGATATCTCAACTGATTCGATAGATATCATTTGCTAATCAAAAAGAAATGTTAGCCTAAGTCTTTTAGTCCTGTAAGGGGTGAAATTTAGAAAAATCTTAGTTACCTTTCGTAGACAGACATTTGTATGATTTTCCTATTGAACTGAAAACTAAGGCAATAACACATAGTCACAATTAAATTGACAATTTATTGTAAAAAACATATATCAGCTTAGAGAGTTCGAATTTATAAATACACTGAAGTGTATTTACAACCATTTATGTAATCATTATCACGAAGCGAAAAACATCTTTATATTTTGAATGACTGAGCGAGGCAGCGCAACAGTAACACGTTGTACTGGCATTTAGGAGGACTTGGGTATCGAACCGGTCATTCTGATTTCAGTTTTCCATGGTTTCCCGAAATCGCTCCAGGCGAATGCATAGTTGGTTCCTTAACAAATGTAATGGCCAACTCCTCTCTTATCTCCTGTCAGTCCCAAGTTGTGTGTCACCAGCTCTAATGACCACGCTGTTGAACGTAAAGCCCACTTATCTACCTATCTATATGTTGAATGATTCAAACGATATCGAGGATATTTCTAAAACATTTTCCACGTCTTTTCTCTCCTTAGAGACTGAATTTAGAAAAACCCTTGAATAACATGTCTGAATATTGTATGGGTGTCTCAAAGATTGGAAAAACACAACAGCAGCATCACTGGGTCCAAGATATATCAACAATTCATTGAAAACACTTTTCACATCTTAACCATTTTTTACCTCCGTAGATGTTTAATTTCAAATCATTGGGATGTTACTTTCCAGGTATTCAAGATGCATAGTTCTTAAGCAAAAATGGCATTTATATCTCAATTTTTAATGACGTCAATGACGATATACATGGTTTATGAATCAAAATCAAATGTTACGGTTTTATTTTCTATCTTTTGGAGTCGATTTTGGTAAAATCATGATGTAGTCTTTTGGAAATTTTCGTTTGCAGCATAATCCTGAAGTCAAAATCAATTTAATATATCAAATGTTTCCATAGATATGGAGTAATGATCAAAAACATTTTTCGCGTTTTTCCAGCCCCTCTAAGATATCGAATTTCAATACATCTTGAAATCCCATCATAGACATTTGAATAAGTAACCAAGTGAGGTAAAAATCACAAATGTAGCCATTTGTTCCAGCTACGTAAATGATTAATATAAATCATGACGTTTTTCTCCCTTTTCATCGTGTATTTATGTAATCATCATTTTGAAGCAGAAACCAAGTTACATGTCTTGGAGAGTTTGCTAGATATGGAGGAATAATCAAAAACACATTACAGGACTTTTCTTCCCCTTAATAATCGAACAAATATTTAGGTTAGCTAGCCATTTACAAATATCAACGAAGGATTATTTAAAGTAGTAAATTATATTTTCGGCCAGTATAGATTAAGTATTTTCAAATATGTGCAGCATTAGTATTTTATTTTAACGTTTTATTTCTTTCTCGTACGTCTTGTGTACTCAAGCGTAACTTAATTTTTGCAGGTAATGATGAATTTAGATTTTATTTCTTTCTTAATCTAATAATATGTAAGATATTTAGAGACATTAATAAGTAAATTCAGGAAATTCTAAAATATTAAGTTAAATTATGTTCATTACCTATAGCATAAATTTGAACAAAATTTGCGTGCAAATTCAAATGTTGGCAAAATAATTTTATCCTGTGATGTTAGTGCATGTAGAACATTGGGAGTGATCAATTGCATGGGTATTTTTTTTTTATTATTCTGTAGTATGTTCCCGTGACTGGAATACTCACAAAATTATTACGTAATAAATTGAAGTAAAGACATATTGACAAAAGTGCTGCCTACATAAATAATTTGAAGAGTTTTGTTAAGTTCATTGCATAAAATTATAAATTACACCTTTAAAAATACTAAGATTTCTGCCTACTGTATATTGTATATTTAGGTTTAAAAACTGCTTAAATGTCACCATTTTGCACCTAGAAACTAAAATTTTCCCGAAGGAGAACCCCCGGACCTCTCACTTTTGGCTGCGACTCTAGTGCCAGAACAATTATGTTAACATTCGCCCCCTCCCCCCTCCATCGTCTTAAAATAAATTATTTAGGTCCACAACACATTGAACCCTCCAAACTCAAATATGTTCCAGCACCCCTGGGTGTGTGTTTTTTGTGTCGTGTGTTTAATTCTGGTATGTTGTGAACTTCTGAGAATATTCCGGAAATGGTAAGCTGCGTTGATGGCTACATTCCTAGCGTAAAACTCTCTGCCTACAAACAATCAGCGTTTTTGGAAACTTACGGAAAAATATTTTGTGGTGAATGTTTTCGTTACGCTGATCAAGTCATTTTTTGAACATCGGATTGTTTACGTTTTTGAATTTTGTGAATGCAACGAAACAAATTCACAAATGCAAAGAAATGTTATAACAGGAAAACTAAACTAAACAACATTTTGTTTGTGTTCATTAAGTAATCCACATATATTTTTAAAATAAAAACCATGTTCCAATATTTCTCACTGTTTACTTTCGCTTCGCGGCGCGAATGTTTTCCACTGTCATTATAATCAACAACTTCAGTTTCCGTAGCACCAAAAATCAATCAAAGTGGTATAATATAATGTAATTGTAATGAAAATGTGTTTGAAAACTCATCAATTGGTCCACTAGTGCACATTCATCAGATCCACCCGAGTTTCAGGCTGGTTGAACTGATGGATACATTGATTCACTGGCCGTGTCCTAAACTGTAGTATACGAACACACTGTTTACACTGATGGAGTGGACACATAGGTGAGTTTCCAAAAACGTGGATTATTTTTTTTTTAAATTTAGGCCATATTTCAATAAATTGGTGGATGATCAGAGTCTTTCAACACCAATAATTATTTCAGAAGAACAGTTAATTATGACTAAAATTGTGAATAATATTTTTTGACCAGAGAGTGTTTTATTACACAAAGTTTGTTTTATAAATTTCACTTTAATTTGTGAGATCGACAGTATTTTCGTTAAGATAAAAATAATTGTATACATGTGTTTAACAGCAGTACACAAAGGTAACTGTGTCAATATGACTGTCAAATAGCGGGCACTAAAATACGATCTGCCTATTTGAGCCACATCCTTTATACAATGTGTGTACATTTATACTGTAAGTCAAAAATGTAATTGGAAAAGTGTATTTTTGGTATGCTGCTGTTTAGTTCATCAAAGATAAAAAAGCCTAAATAAACAAGTAACGGGGAATGTAATATTTGCTTACTGGGTTGCACATTTAGTGGCATTAGCATTCAATTCAGTGACTAAATTTACAGTTTCACAGTGAAGCTCCTTTTGAGCATGCTGCTTTACGTGTTAGTTTTAAGTCCATGAAAATTAATTTTTTACGTTTTAGTAAAAATATTTACATTTGGACTCACCTAATTTAAACTCTAATGAGTGTATTGTAATTAAAATTAATAGTACAATCATTCAACTGATAAAGAGTATTGTTGTATTTGAGCTGACTCCATTCACAAATTTTCTAATTTGTTTTAAAATTGGCCATTATGTCCCCAAACAACTTTTAAATTGAACTGAAATAACAACAGCTCTCTGATTGGTTCGTACACATATTTCTTTTTACTAAGAATTTTTATATTTTACCAATTTCTCTTTTCCAGTCTGCAAAAAAAAAAAAAAGACCAGCTCAAACACTTACATTGGAATCTTTAATTTTATTTGCGAAGAAACCTCGAAAAAACAATCTACCCAAATCATCATCGTCTTCATTCGGTGTGTCTTTTTCAAATTATGTTACTCCTGCCGATATTGCGGAGCTTGCTGGACATACCACAGAACTTTCCGAAGAAAATGATATGCCAAAGCAGAATTATACTAGCACTTCGGAAGCGGAATGTTGTCACACTGACTGTTCCTCGTTTTTCAAATGATGATACCACCTTTGACCTTGATATTGGACGATACATACATAGGAAAGAACCTAAGTGAACACAAAGAAAAACCTTCTTGAGAATCACTGGAAACTTCCTAATGAATACAAACTTTCAAATTCCACCCTCAACAAAAAACGGAAAGAAGGTAGGCGCTACCCAAGTACCGAAAACACGTCTCGAAATTCCCATGGCTTGTATCTTCACAACACCGCAATGGGCTTTTCTGCAAATTTTGCCCAATGTTTGTAACGAGCGTGCTCAGAGGTTATAACAAAAATGTCCACTTAAAAAAACTTTTAAGTGAACTAATGGTGAAATTTTCAAAACTTCTTGACAAAAATCGTGACTTGGCAACTCAATCCTACTATCACAAGGAAGCAGTCATGGCTGCGAGTGATTTCCTTCGCACAAACAATTGTAAATCTACTCAAGGTGTTCAAAAACAGATGAACATACAGAGAGTGACACAAGTAAATGAAAATTGAGATCGCCTTACACCTATAATTGAAACAATCATTTTTCAGGGTCATCAAAACATTCCTCTATGTGGTCACATAGATGATGGCCATCTCTTACAAAATGAAATTAAGAGCCCTATAAATGAAGGGAATTTTAGGGAATTGATTCGTTTCAGGAACTAAAGTGGTGATAAAATATTGGAATAACACTTGTCAATTTGCAATTCGCTATCAACATACGTAAGCAGAACAGTGCAAAATGATCAGATTGATTGCTGTGGGCAACAAATAATTTCACTTTTATATCATCATATTTTATGAAACAACAGATTTAGTACATATGAGTCAGCTTAGTTAGGTCTTAAGATATGTAGACAATGATACCATCAGATAAGATTTTGTCTCATTTATTGATCCGTGAGCTCATTTTGTTAAAGGAGCTGTCAACGTAAAAAATAAGTACGTCTCAAAAGTTGCGCAATGGCGTGAAAATAATATCAGTGAAAATCCGAGCTTTGTGTGATGCATGGTTCTCCAGATATGAGCGCGCGAAGAATGCGAGCGAGCTACCCGTGACGTCACCAGTGGCGTAGCCGAGAGCGCTGGCCGGCCGGGCCAGTCTCGCATGTGTCTAGCCACCGCGCGTCGCGCATTGTTGACTGTCTCACTTACCGGTTTGTTTACGAGGTCTTGTGGTCAATAACTTGTTGCTTACTGTTGTTTCTACAGTAATGCCAAAAAGGTGCTGTGTTTTTGGCTGCAAAAATGATTCATCGCACCATAAGGATATATCCTTCCATAAATTTCCATCCCGTGAAAAATCACCAATTCGCTATAAACAGTTGGAGTGGAAAATCAATCGGGTTCCTTTTGTACCGAACAAATTTACAAGTGTGTGTTCGGTTCACTTTGAAGATAATGATTTTCAATTGTCTTCTCGGTTGAAATCATCTATGTTAGGAGTACGCGCTCCAGCTGTGTTAATAAAAACAGCTGTTCCTAGTCAAAAACTGAAAGGCGAAACCGTTGCCGTGGCAAAGAAAAAAATAGGAAATTCCTATATAAGGAAAAAAACTGAATGAAGCTATCGAAGAAAGTGCGTATTCGTCAGCTGCAGAGACGTGTACCGTAGATTACGATTACAGTGTAGGAACAGAATGTGTTGTTGCCGAAATACATGTAACTGATGGAGACGACAATTCTAGGAACAAGGAGATTCAGTGTGAGATGGGCAACGAATGTTTTACAGGAACATTTCTTTGTTCAGTGAAGGTAGTGAGAGTGAGAGTGACGAGAATATATTAGACTCCTCTTACACGGCTACCGAAACTGTGGACAGTGAAACAGACGAACGTTGTTTACAATATCTTAACGACTCGGACACAGAAAAACATTCCGTTCCCAATGATGCCGAGGAACACACATTTGCCGGCAAATATTTCTTTGTTTTGTGGGAGTGCTTGCTACAGTTGTTTTTATTCTGTTCTAAATGCGGCAGTACTGTTTGTAGTGTGAAACCTGCAGTAAAGGGGCCATCCCTAACGGTAATAACGAGGTGTGTGAAAGGGCACGAACTTGTATGGCGATCTCAGAAAAATATTAAGAAAAGAAATACACTTAGTATTGTGCTCACAACAGCCATGTACATTTGCGGTCTAGGTTATTCTCTCTTTAAAAACTTTTCAGACGCAATGTGATTGTGCTTTATTTCTCATACTGCTTATTACAATATCGTAAATAAATATGTTAGCCCTACTATTAGAATGGTATGGCTTAAAGAGAGGAAATCACATTTCGAATGTTTGAAAACATCAGAAAGAGGCGTGTGGTTGGCTGGAGATGGACAATATGACAGTCCCGGGTTTAGTGCAAAATTTGTTACATACACAGCAATGGATGTTAAAAGCGGCGAAATAGTTTATTTTGTTGTATTGCAAAAAGGTCAAGTTGATGGTGAACTCGAGAAACCGGCGTGCGATATATTGTTAGAGAGACTAACACGAGAATTTAATGTGACTCTTTTTGTTTCGGACAGGCATCGGGGAATCCGCAAAATGATGAGAACAAAGTATAAATCAATAACGCACGAATTTGATGTTTGGCATATTTCAAAATCACTAACGAAAAAGTTGAAGGCGATAGGAAGTCTGTCAGATTTAATACCTCTGTGGAGTTCAAGCATAATAAATCACTTATGGTGGTCAGCGAAAACGTGTGACAACAATGAAGATATTCTACTAGATAAGTTTTTATCCATACTTCACCACATAACTGATACGCACAAGTGGACTGGGAACAAATATGTAAACAACTGCGAGCACGAGGAGTTGACGCCACATGAGAGACAAAAAAAGTGGTTACAACCTAACAGTCACGATCACCGCCTCTTATCGTCCATTATAAATGATAAACAGTTCTTGGAGGACGTGAAGCACACGAAAAACTATTGCCACACGGGGAAACTGGAATCTTTTCACAGTATTGCTCTCAAATATAAACCCAAACGAAACCATTTCAGTTACAATGGTATGGTTACGCGTACGATTCTCTCTATCTTTGATTTCAACAACAACATAAAAAGAGAAAAACGTGCCACAAAAATGAAGTATTCGAAACCACTCAAAAAGTGGGTAGCAGCAAATGTATACGAAGGCAAAACACATGAGTGGCGGAAGGAACTTCTCCGAAGTGTCATTTCCGTGGTAGCAGGCGAACTGTCCCTAGAACTGGACGACCCTTACGTTGTTATAAACATACCTAAATGTATCGCATCGCTGCCTCGCCCTGAATCGCTAAAGGACATACACAGTTATTCAAGATTTGCTGACATGTGCTAAAGCTTAGCCTCCAACAGTGTTACAAAATCATTCACTTACCATTTGTATATCAAGTTTTCCACCTATGCAGCAACAGAGTCTTCAGTCCAAGAAGAAGTTGACATTGACACTATCGCCTATTTCACAACTATTGTAATGTCATATTTAATATATTGTGTTAGTACAAATATTATGGCGTGTGGTGAACATTTATTTGCAGTATTTTAGCCAGTCAATACAACACTAATTTAAATAATTTTTAAGAAAATGAAAATTATTAATTTTACTGAAATAACATTATTTCCACTATTACATCAGCACACATTAATCAAAATACATTACTTCTCTACCTTCCGCAGGTTTGAAACTTTGGTGTGCTTCATGGAGTTCAGGGTATTCTTTTCTCATTGCTTGCACAACACATGCAGGGATGACTTTCCGGTTTTTTTCCCCCATAGGCGCCAATGAGTTTACCCAATACACAAATTGTTTGTATGAAACAAATCGTAGCACTCTATTTGAAATGTTTCCTAGCTCCTGCCTTTCGAAATCTGTTCTAGCACATAGCATCATCGCGTGCCTGGCTGTGTTTAAAGTATCTAAATTCAAAATAACATGGTGAAATGACACATGGCGGGTAATGCACACAGCAGTCCCTCGAGGTTGGAAATGAGTTCACTCTCGTGACAACACACGTTTTCTTCATGTTCCGGGATTACAATACAGTGATCACATTCACACCAGTCTGTGTTGTTTTGTCTTATTGCTGCTGGTCCTGGTTGATTGTTAATCACTTGGTTTTCGTCTTCGTCAGCTTCCGGTTCAAACATATACGGATGCACATTTTCCATGTTTACTTACAATGCAAACAGACGTTAATTATCTAAGAGTAAACCAATTAATTAAAAAACCACGTTACCAAAAACCCGAGCACGAAGACCCGTGCAAACGCGCGGTACAGTCGCTAGCAGCGTGCCCCGCGTTCGCTGCTGGCAGCGCGCCGCACCACGTCGGACCGATAGCACCGGTGACATCATGTCGCCAAGCCACGGTATTTACGGCGCGCCATATCTCTGCTTCTAGGAAGCGCACAGCACTCGGATTTCTTCTCCCGTTACTCTCCTCGACCTCTCTTAACAGTAACGTTAAATGTGAAAATTAAGTTTTTCATGTTGCCAGCTCCTTTAACCAAAATTAAAACTCTGCTGGAACCTACACTAATTGGGAGAAATTTACGACAAGTTGTTCTCCACATGATAAATGAGTTTTCACTAGACCTTCAGTACTGTGTAGGTATAGGCACAGATGGGTGTTTCATGATAATGTGTGAAATTAATGGCGCTGTATCTGAAATACAACAGGATGCATGTTATGATGTGCGATAACCTTGTTTTAACCATGCACTGAATCATTCCATTTCAAAGTCATCAAAAGTTCAAGCTGTTAGAAACGCAGTGAGAATAGTGAAAGAAGTGATAGGTTTCTTCTCTGGTTCATTAAAATGCAATTCAGTTCTTAGGCATACTGTTGGCAGGCAGTTGATTGGACTACGTGAGACAAGGTGGGTTGAGAGGCATGACAGCATCCTTCAATTCTGACAGTTTTTGCCGAAAATAGCAGATACCCTGTCAGCTATCTCGTATTGGAGTAATGAAGCTCAACGTGCTGCGAAGGTAAGGGCTTTTTTTGCTCTGCTATTTTTGAGACTGAATTTTTAGTGTGCTTAATATGTCTTTCTGATGTACTTGCAGTCACTCTGCCCATCAGCAGATTATTTCAGAAAGAGACTCTGGACATAGTATTAGCCAAAGACATGCTTGAAAACACTCTTTGCAGTTTAAATGTGAAACGAAGAGTTTGTGAGTCTTGTTTTCATAATTGATGGTTAAGGTCGAAGCTTTAGCTGTTGACTTAGGGACAGAACTGAAAATGCCCGGAATAGCCAAAAGACAACATCATCAACCTAATATTTCTACAGGTGGCATGGAAACATACTTTAGAGTAACTTTGTTTGTCCCTACTCTGGACAACATTGTCGATCTCAAATCACGGCTCTCGTCTATGACACTAGAGTTGTACAGTCTAGGATTGTGTATTCCGTCTGTTTTAATAGACAAGAGTGTTAATTTGGAAGAGTTTTCTCGGGACGGTTGTTCAAAATAACCATGAATTTCTAGGATACGAAAAAGAGATAGCATGAAAAGTTTTAGTAAGTGAGCTGCAGTTAATGGCAGTTACAGTTATGTCGGGGAATGTGATCAAGGATGTCTTCCAACAACAAGTGGGATGGATGCATATTTGCACTGTAACAGGGACCTGTTTCCAACAATTAAAACACTACTTTTGGTGCTGGCTACATTGCCAGTTAGTGTGGCTAGTGCAGAATGATCTTTTTCTACATTAAGACGCTTGAAGACGTGGCTGCGTTCATAGATGGGTGAGGAGCGTTTGAATGGCTTAGCTTTACTGAATATACATAATGACTTTGATGTCAAAGTGGGAAAAATTATTGACCGTTTTGCCAGATCAGGTAATCGCAGTCGAGATTTTGTAATTTAATGTAAGTTTCTTGAATTGTTGAATAGCTATGAACATTTTAGCATATAGAGAAGTAACTTATTTCTAATTTATTTCATGTTGGATACTTGCTAAAAAATATAAATTAAGAGCAGTTATTACTGTATATTCGTATGAAATTTTGCAGTGTTTGTGAGCTCGACATATTTTCCTCTATGTCAGTTTCATTTTTATTTGTAATGTTTCCTTTGAGATGTGTAGAATCCATGCTTCGTACTTAAACAAAAGTTTTTTAAAATATTTGATGCTAGAAAATTTTTACAAGACATTTTAATGTTTCTTTGAGTGCTGTACAGAAAACATAATTTCTTGGTTCCTTTGTATGTTATTTCGCTTCATTTTGTATGTTTAGATCTAATGTTTTCTTTTTTCTGTTAAAACTGTTGTGAAAATGTTATTTTATTACTGGTTACCATGTCTAAAAGAACTCTTATGGATAATTTTTAATTAAATCCGTCAAGAAACAGAAATGTAAAAAAACACACAACGTACAGTGAAACTGACTAAACAATTTCATTTAAAGATAAACTTTCGACTGGTAATGAAAAATGTAACTTGTTTCCAGCAGATGCTGTGTATTTTCCTCCCCTGTGTTATTACTTGTCTACTGTATTTAATTTACAATTTTGCGAAGGAGAAGATGTGTTGCCAACACTAACAGTGTGTTGGTAGTATAATGTATTTATGGTTTGACTACTTTTTGTCTATCTAATATTTGTTTATATTAACAGCGCAAATAACTGGCAACAGTTAGTCATGATAGGAACTAATTTGTAAAATAATTTTTTTGTTTCAATGATCTGTCATTAGTTGTTCGGCCCAGGGATGTAGCCAGGCGGTGGGTCCATGTAGATGCCTATTAAAGAAGTATTTTTGTTAAATTCTCCACTGAAACCAGTTATTTACTTATATATATATTTTTTTTTTTTCTACAAATGGTATATTGATAATAAAACTTTAAATAGCACCATTTTGCATCTTCAAATTCAAATTTTCCTGGGGGAGGACCCCTGGACCCCCCACTTTAATGAGGGGAATCTGTATAATTCACCCCCTCCCCTTCCCCTAAAACCTTGGTCTGGATCTGCCACTGGTGGCCAAACATGCAGCAAAGTTAACCAGAAAAAACAACAATTACTTTATGGATATCAAAGTTGGTAGAAAACTGTACACAGAAAAGTAGTACTACAACTAAACAAGTTTGAATTAATGATAAGTTTAGTTTTAAGTTTCTAGATTCATTGCGGTTCAACTTTAATATTTCATGAGAAAAAAAAATGTGCAGCCCCTTTGTAACAGTATGTATTTTATTGCGTTCGTTTAATGCCATCATACATCCTGGTGAGCCGTTTGGCCAATTCTTGCTAATCTTTTAAGTTGATTCTGCCTAGTACTTTATTTTCAGTGTTATTTTGCTATTACACTCTACATATATGTTCAGTTAGGTGTTATTTTTAATGTAATCAAACATGTTTATGCATACAGTATGTGGCTGAAAATGTTCATACTGTACTTCTACAACTGTGATTAGTTGAGTGTATGAGTTGGCTATATTGTAACTGTAGTCTACTTAAATATTTTGAAAATGTTTTTAATGAAATGTGACAAAACCATAAAGTAAATGCTGTGAAGTTAAATAATTTTTTTACACTGTGCAATGGAATCTTGATTTAATGAAATGTCACATTTCCTGAAAATCTTGTAGTTAAATTGAAGTTTTGTAAAATACAAGTCAGATTCATTGGGTAGTAATGAAAGACTGCAAATTTCATACTGGTTTTTAATATTTTCACAGATAAACTTACATAATTTATTTATTCATTTTATTCTAAACAATACTGTAGGTACGAAAGTTGATAAATGTTGTCAGTACAATATTATGTGTCATTTCAGCTTAAAAGCCACTGTAAAAATAATGATTCAATTTATTTTTAGTTGGTACAAACGTATCTTTGCAATAAAATTACTGTACATAATTTTTCTTGATTATGACTATACCGTACTGTACAAGTTCAGCTTTGCAGTTACAGACCTGAAAACAAAATATCCACAAAAAAAAATGAATTGTTAGTCTCTCTTCCCTCTCGAAATAAAACGTTTAGAGTAATTCACGAGATTATTCCACCACATGCACGCACACATTGCTTGATTAATTTGGAAATGCATATCTATCTTAGTAGGTTTTGAGACACAACTGTATGAAAAAGTATTTTTTGCTATGTCTATAGGTTCTGAAATAGTGTTCTATCATATACAATAGTTTGAGAGTAATCAGCAAGCCTAACTCTGGGGTCTATTCTAACCTCACGTCTGGTAACAATCATTACCTGTTACACACTTCTGAGAGTGACAGCAGTTCAGATTGTTACTGACATATCTGCCCTTGATTTTATTGTCACTTAAGCACTTCTATCACTGTCTGCAATTAGGTAAACTTAAACTCTAGCACTTACGAGGCTTGTGCACCTGACGCATGAATGGTGTTGTAGTGTGCCACGCCAATGTTTTTCTACACAAAACAGCTTAACTTGTTCACAATATGATTATCGTTGAAAAGAATACACTGTTAAAACTAAGCTTCTATAGTTTAAAAAATGCAACATGCTTATTAGAAACAAGTGTTTGGGTGCCCTTTAAAAATAGCTAAAAACAGTTTTTTTTTTAGACAGTTGTAACTGGAAAAATACACCCGGATTCATAAAACACTACTTTGGAAGCATGGGTTGGACTTTACTACAAACTTTCCACAAATAAAATTGTAGGGTCGCCACTTTAGCAATGCTGTTACCATCCAGTGTGGAAAGCTGAACCTTATTGCTTCACTGTTTCCTCGCATCAAACGCGGAAAATTACATCCGGTGTATAGCCCTCTTAAACCTCACATTTGCGTCTTCCATTCGACTACATGAAAGCCCATTTTCCTTTGGGAAAAGATGGGAAGTTGTGGTTGATTTTGTGGACTGGACTTTCAACAAAAAGTCCTAGAATTATATTAAGAATCTACAGTATAACCACTTCCCAATCTAATTCAGCTGCATGGGCATAATTAGGAGAGGCATAGCCACTCTCCCTCCATAGAAAATTATTAACCCAATATCTCTGGATGTACTGAAATCCACCACGGGTTCCCACCCTCTGGCATGATCACAGTGTGTATGAGAGAGGGCCAGAGTGAACATTGGGTCGGCTACTCGACTAATGAGCCAAGCCTGTCACCCACCAGCCCGAGGAATGGATGAGGTGAGATGAGTATGGAGAAGCAAGGGAATGAGAGAGATGGGGGAAATAGGAGTTCCCCAGCCAACAGCAATGTCTGCTATGTTCCCACATGTGAAAAATTTGGGACCGAACCCACCGGGGGGTGGAACCCAAATCGCCTAGGTGGGAGCCGAGAGGTCTGACCCCTTGACCACTGTGGGACCTTTTCATAGTGTACTATTAGTATGTAAAGAGCACTGGAGATGTTGAAGGAGGAAAGAAGCTTTATCTCTCCCTACACTGCAAAATTTAATGCACCTGTGCTCAGTTACCCTGTTGCTTCCTTTTAGAAACAATGCTGCAGCTAGGTGTTACAAAGCTTTACCTTATACTAACTGTTTGACCCACAAGTGTATAACATTAGTCTCTCCGTACTTGTTACTAAGCTGTATTAGTAGAGGTGCGTAAATTCCGTAGATATGTCAGGTTGAACACCAATAATGCATACTTCACTGTCCCTTCTGTGATTGAGCTGTCTTGACACACCTTTGACTGTTGCAAGCCAAAAGTAAATAAAAATAATTTGTGTGGTAATTGCAGCTATTCGCATGTATGGTTAAGAGTCAGTGGTGATAGATTGGGGCTAGTGTGTGTGTAGGACTAAAAATCCTAGGCTTCTGTCAGATAAATGAATTAAATTCACTCATGTCTGTATATTAGCCAGCTGTATCATGTGAAAATAACCTTTGTCTTATATGCCCAGGCACAGCTAGTGTGAGGTACACTTCAAAGGTCATAAGCAAGACTTGTCATACCAGTCCTGCAAAGCTTTGCAGAATACTTTCCCTAGCAGAAATATTTACAAGTTATTCTTAGAGATGATGGTATATCTCGAAAATGTTTTGTGCCAAGATAGCCTTGAAAACACTGACACAACGTAGCTGTCTGCAGACCAATACCAGGCATCCAATATTACATTCTTATTGGCTCAGTCAAATAGGGCAACAGCTCCACGTACAAGCTAAAGCCAGTAATCTTCTGGTAAGCTGGACGTGTATTGAAATCCATCAAACAGTCAACTTTTCCCGCGATAAACCATCATCTCTAGTTATTCTATAAACATTTTCAGGCGTTCACTTCAACGTATAAACTTTTTTTTTCTAAAGAAAAACAGTCGAAAACTCTTGAGTGCTGTTAACATATTTTTAGGCAACAGAATGGTAACATTAAATAAAATAAATTAATAACATGCAGTAAAGAGAGGTATTGCTTTTTGATCTGTAACCCTGCCATTAAATGGAATATACAAACTTGTAAACAATATATTAATTCTGGTTACAGTGCCTTGCATTTCAAAATACTCACATGGGAAAAATATAAAAATTTTCTTGCATGAATTGGCAGCATAGTTACTTACAATAAAATTTTAAAACATTTGTACCCTCTAAAGCTTTATTACAGTATTACTCTGAACAATCTGTCCAGTGAATTTTAGTTTCTGCTTAAAACATGTTACCACTTTAGTGCATCTTATTATTCCCATGGTTTTATACACTACACCTTGTGGGCATAAAACATGTAGCTTAAAAAGTTGTTATCTTGATCACGTGTATAATTATACTGTTTACTATGTACAGAAATGACATAGAGCTTAACATGTGTCCGTCTAAGAATAATTTGTCACCACATTACAAAAGATTGAAGTAAGTTATTCTTGTGATTTTATTATTTAATTGTGGGGGCATATGATTGTCATTTTTGATTATGGTTTCTTATAATCATATTTTTAGTTTTGTACCATTTTATTAAACTTTTTTGTTTTCTTGCCATGTCCTTTTCACATTCCTTTTTCTCTCATAAGAGTTAAAGTGTGACTTAGTGTTTTGAAGCAGGTCTGCAAGTTTACCTATAATTTTTATAATATTTTAATTTTAATTAGCTATCTGTCATTCTTCTTACAGGGTGGCTACAGGCAGGGAAAACAGGGAAAACCTGGAAATGTCAGGGAAATTAAGTGTGTCAGGGAAAACAGGGAATGTCAGGGGATTCAGGCATTGTGCAGGGAATTTTGTTGAAAACATACGTAAATTGTCGGTTTGTCATTTTTACACAGTAATTTGATGCATTCATCTACATAAAAAATATAGTCTTCCGGTTGATATAAATTTCATAGTGTACCGACTCCATTTTCATTTTACTGTCTTCATTTAAATTTTATGATTTTACATTGTTTACACTTGGAAAATAACATATAAAGTTAAAATTTCAAGGTGATATTACGATGAATTGTTGTTCAAAATAAACTTAATTCTTCGTCTGAAGAGTTGAATTGTTTCTTCCAAATGTAATATACTGTACGTGAAATTACTGCTGTGGTGGTAGTGGTAGTATGCAGACATAGTAGTTTTTATTAGGCGTACATTTTTTGTGAGAATAGATACAACTGTGTGAACTTTGTTTTAAAATTTGACTAGTTTTGTGAAAGTTGTATTTGTTAACACAAGTACAGCACCAATTTCTTTACCTTTGATGAGTTCTTCGATGTCATTGCAAGCAATTATTTGGTGAGTAATGTTATGATTTAATTTAAGGGATATTAAGATCAGATTTAATTTACATTTGGTTGTGATTTCTGGTCAAATATTTTTCAGAAAAAAAATTGAATTAGTTACAGTAAAATATTTCAGTTATAGAAAATGTCAGGGAATTTTTTGTCAGGAACTCTGTAGCCACCCTGTCTTAGAACACAATCCAAGTTTTGTACATGCAAAATTTGAAGGAAAAGAAGAAGAAGCAAGTCTCTTTTTACTATTTTCTGCTTAATAAACCACATACATATATATTAATTTTGGGTCAACAGCATACCTTTAGGCAATTTAACTGAATTATTGTAATCAGCTTTTACTTTTTATTAGTTTCTAAGTGTATTTGAGTTGTTCCAGTGCGTTATACCCTAATGAAATATTCCCGTAGTTTTAAAGTATATCTTAAAAACAGGATTCACTAAGAGATGAACTAGCCATTGAAAGTACAGTTATAGCTGCCTAAAAGTTCTGAATAATTTATCATTTGTCTGTCCCTATGCTTCTTGACAGAATTAGTGGAAAAAACTCCTTAGGATTAGCTGTAAAATTTGATAGTTCTCTTGCAGTCATAATTTTAAGCCAGTCAGAGTTAAAAAAATTTATTTTTTTGCAAATGTAACTAACCTTTGTCTAGTGTGACTTCTACAGACAGTGAAATTTCTAAAAATCTCTATGTATAAAAGAGTTTACTGCCTGACTGACTGACATACTGTATCAAACTACTGCCCAAACCGCTGGACCTAGAAATGTGGAATGTTTTTATGTAGAGATTTTTTTGAAATTCATCCCGTTAGGGGGTGAAAAGGAGTGAAATGTGTTTTCTACAATTTACCCACATAATTTTAACTCCACAGCCTATCATCGTGAGTTTCACTTGAATGTGTGAATCATAATAATGCCTATTAGCCAATTTATGGATTTTTGAAAATTCAACCTTTAAAGGGGTGAAAAGACCTGAAATATGTTTTCGATTAATTATCAATCAATATCTAATAAACCCTTCAGGATATGGAGCTGCTTTTTGCTTTAAAATAATGCTTGTGTAAATACCCAGAAAGTAATTTTAGGATTAAGATTAAGTATAAAATACTGACTTCACATTCTTGTGATTGTAAGCTATTCTGTAAAACAGTAGTACATGTATTTGTAAGTAAACTACTAATTCCAATTTAAAACTGTGTTCAATTTCATTTATTTATGTTCCAATGTCGATTATTGGTCTCTTTAATGATGAACACCTTTTGCCATCCTTGAGCAAATAAAATTACTTACAGTTGGATGTTATCATTGCTTAGAACGTTTAAATGGTACTGTAGGTATGAAAATTTAATGCTGCAACTGCCTAGTTCTGTCATGTTGGCACGCTTGATCACACTCAGTGAATGTATTTGTACTTAATACCATACTACTGTACAAAAGTGTAATGATTTTATGTATGTGATTGAGCTTAAATTTATTAGTATCGAAAACTGCTGTGACTAAATATGTAAATTAATTTATTTATTTTAATTACTGGATTTTCATTATGTCACCATGTGAAATATTAATTAATGTAAAATTTTAATAGGTCGTAGTTACTGTATGCTGCTTTTGTTTTTGATAGTGTCCCATTATATATTTTAATATCACATACCTTAACTTAAAGTTAGCAAAATCTTATTAAGTTGGCCCACACATGGCGTGGGATATCATTTATTACCACCCGTAAAGATTGCAATGTACAGTGCAGTGCTAGAACTGCATTAAGTGCCAAACGGAATGTGTGTAGATGTACGCAGCAATTGCTAGTAATCACTGACCATAAAAAGCATGAGGGCTCAGCCTCCTTTATACTTTACTAAGTGTGACACACTGCAGTGAACTACAAACAGAATGTAATTCTGGTCGTGGCCACATCAGTAATGTCTCAAGGGTTGTATTTTGTTTCAGGAAGAAAGTTATGAATGTGCTATGAAGACTCTATTAATATTACAAAGTGGGAACCAAATTAAGCTAGTTGGTTCCTAAACTAACGTGATTTGTATCATGTAATTAATTTAGCATTGAATCTTTCAGCATAAATTTTAATGAATATGATATGTTGCAATGTATGCCTCTGCCTAAGGCATATACTTCCCTGTTTTGCTCCAATTCACTAGTAACTAGATGGCTGGATGTATGGCTGCGGAGGGGGTTCAACACTTGTACTTAACTGATTTAGTGTAGTGGCGTTCATCACTTTAATTTACTGTAAATATTTACATAGTCTCTGTGAGAGTCTCCGTTCTTGAAGATCATTTATTTTTCTTTGGGCATGATAGTTTAATTTTGTGGTAAGCATGTGCATTCTTGGTTTGCCAGACCATGTGGTGGCTCGCTTCATTTTTACTCATTCAGAACTTTGTCTTAGTTACTGGGTAAACCATGGACATCTTAACTAGATGTTTTATCAGAACTTTCTGCCCACTGTCCTGAATGAGCAGGTTCCTTGCGTCAATCACATGGGTTATGAGTAACGTGTATTATGCATGTACTTATGGGAATGGAATATAGCAATTGAGATCTCAAGCTATGTTTTTGTTGTGTGTGTATGTGTGTTTGGCATACTCCCTGGCCATAACAGTATAGGAAGGAAGTATGCGTAATTATGTAGTATCGTCGGTTGCAAAGTGTGTATCCATCAGAAAACCTAATTAATACCGGTATTGCATGTTTTTTAATTTGGCTGGGCATGTGTCAAGTGGCACTCTAGTAACCATAATTGATTACTTAAATTCAGCATCTCTGGTTCACCTCGTGACAAGCTAGAATGGTTTACTTTATGTTGGACACAGTTTTCAAAGATTTGTGTTTGTAAAGTTTTATCGAGTACTGAAATAAGTTTACCAGTAGTGTCCAATTATGAATACTTTGGTATTAATTTTCATAGATTAGCGTGAGCTGAGTCATTTTCTGCAAGTCTGTGTTGTGTATATACACCAACAAAAATAGGGAAATGGAGTGTTGGTCACGCACAGCTTGCAGATTTTGGCCATATTTTCTCTTCACACACTGCTTGCTTCAGAATGTGAATATACAAGTGGTCTCTGACACACTCAAGTTTGTAGCAGTCTTTAAACACACAAGAGCCGTACAGCAAGCTGTCAGTCGACTTCTAGCTTGCGGAAGCTGCCGATCATGCAAAAGTTGTTGGTGGGGATCTCAGTGGACAAGGATTGTCTGAGGGCAGACACGGCTCCCTGCCGGGCTTGTTCGCTGTACAACTCCTCCCGCACCCGCTGTAGGTCGTTGGCCAGCACTGTTGATTGGTGAGTGGCAACCTCTTTCTTCCACAGCGCTGCAACACCATTTGAACACACTGAGATGTGGAAGGTAGCATTTAAACATGCCAGTTGCGATGTCTCACTGGACTGTACTTTGCTGTCTGAAGCCAAAGCATAGCTCATGTTATTAAATAACCTACTAAGAAAATATTCCTTGTGCCTAAAATACATTAAAGTGCATTCCCCTTATTATTTTCTATAAAATTATAAGACTGCCATTTCTCAACAATATAGAAATGGCAACTGAAGTGTGAAAGTGTCACAAAACGAAGTTGTGCTGAACGGCATTAATATCACACGAGGTTTAACTTAAAGTATAGCATTAAATAAAAAAATGCATTCCACCAAGTTGCTGTAGACAAACAAGCCAGTAACAGATGTTTAAATTATGTGCTGTGAAAAAAAATTATTAAAATTTGAAACCTTTATATATATAATGTTGTGCACATCAACATGGTATGTGAGTACCTAATTTGGTGTAGAACAATCTTTAGCATGCTGTCTCACTGCCACTCTGCAAGGTATTGATTCAACAAGATTATAACAACAAGTATCTTGGGATATATTGAAATTAAACTGAAGGTGCAACATAAAGTGTAAGTCCTATTAGATTCATAACTGGGCTATTTGGGTGCCAAGAAAAAAATGGTAATGAATAACCAGTTTACTATTTTGAGGTGAACGTACAGTCCAGTGTCACCGCTAGCGTTGTTGTCAATTAATGATTGACAAATTTTGGTTCATGTATTATTTCATGCTAATCATTTCACAACTTATGCTAGGTGTTCAAAATAGCAGCATGAGAGCAACCAACAAGACTATTATTTTCAAAGATATTAATACGTAGCCGTCATGTAACCGCAAGCTTATCTGTGTCAAATTCTGATTGGTCTTCCACTCTTAACTTTCTGATGTTGTGGGCACTACTCTGAGAACCTGTGTACCTTCCCTATGTATTCAGTGGTGCCAACACGTCATGTGTAACCCTCCGTGCGACATTTATTCCCGAACGTAGATGGTCATAAATAATCTAATTGATGACTCATTTGATGTTATTGTAGCTAAGGATGCCTTAGGCTGATTTAACTCACCTGATTTATCTGAATTTATTTATATTCAATAAAACAAGTGGCTGACTTTGTAAGGAACTTGCCAATTGCAGCCAATTTGTTCACTCAAGACCGGGACGCTGATGAATATACACAGAATTCGACACTTGCTATCTCATAACTTATCTTGTAGCATCTTTGTTTTTTTTTTATTTTTGTCAGTAACTTATTCTGAATGAGACGAAAAGTAGTAAATATTGTTTATATGTCAAATAAATTATGTCAAACTGAAAATGACGTTTGAGAATCTGTGAAGAAAATTTAGCAACCAAAACTTATTCTGAACACGTAGACGTATGTTTTATCCAGTTTCATACTTAAAAGGCACTCAATTCTTGGGGATGAAATGAGGATTTGAAGTATTTCTTTCTACTGTTAGTTTTTCTAAAATGATTTTCTTACTTGGATGCTACACTCTGCAGTAATAAGGCATATTTGACTCGCATATCTAAAGCCAGCTTCGCCGCTGCATTTAAGATAGATATTTTTCTCCATCAGAGTTTATAAAGACTATAAATATCTTTGTGGAAGAAATATATATCAACAAGATGGGTTACGGTACAAAGGTAACACTGGATAAACAAAAGAAGCAGAAATAACTTACCTATCATTTCTGACATTGGCATGGTGCCTCCATATTCCTTTGGCAGAACGCTCCGATCAATAAATTCGAAGGCATCTTCCAGGCAAGTATAGATCTAACAGAGAACACACAGATTCAGTGATTTACAAGCACAAGAGTATAATCATTGTTGGCAGTTGTGAACGTGTATTAATTTGTATGTATTCAATCAGCAATTTTAGTACAATGGATATTGCTGTTCCCAACAGTTCAAAATTGGTTAAATTTTAAAATTACTGTGCCTGTATAATTTGTATTTAAATGTGAACAATAGTTGTGAACTGGTATTGTATATCTACAAAACCTGAAAGTATTTTGGACATATCTTTACCTTGTAAGATGTGTGTAATAGAATGATTAGTTGGTACACAATACGATTACCGAAATAATTACAATAAGGCTTAAAAATCATGTAAGCTGCATCAATTTGAAAAACAATCAATAATAAATTCATAAGCACAATGTACATCCATACTTTTTCACTGCTGCTGCAACAAGAATAGTCCCATACGTAAAAATGTTCACAAGAATTTAAAATCCTGTATTGGGTTGTAACATCTGTGTGTTTATAGTGCTGCAATTTCATTACTAGCATATAATTTCAGCATTCATAGTCCTGTGTGGATGTCTAAAATATTTAGTGTTCATATGTAACAAAAACAATATTGGTTAACTTTTCAAGTTTCTGTGTACATAAGTCCTCTTTTAGAGGGTCATTTGACCCACAAATTGTTTATTATTATTATTATTGGCCTTTATGTCTCGTCGGCAAAAAGGTCATTAGAGACTGAACACACTTTACCAAAAGATTACAACTAGGAGAGGAATCGGCCATGGCCTATGTTGAATTTGAGGTGTTAAACCAAAATCAGGATGGTCGGAGCTGGGAATCGACCCAGAGTCCTCAAATGTGAGTCCTTTTCTTGGTACGCTAATCATCTACTGTCAGAGGGAATAATTAAGTAGAAAATGTGGACTGTCATTTGCTTAGTAGAATTATTTGTGTTACTGTGTTATTTGCATATGGACAACTGTTTTCAGATTAAAACTTGTGAAATGTGGGCTATATATTTTCCAGTTTTCTTTCTAATAATGAACAACGCCATAAGTGTGCTGTCAACATAAGAGTCATGGCATATGCATATATAGGCATTTACATGTTAAATTATATTCAGTGATGCTTAGTCATGTTTATGAAATTGTTATTAGATAAAAACCATTTTCTGTATTGAGAAGAGGAGAGTATTGCTACAGCAGTAAAGGTGTAAGGATAACATTTTGAGGTGATGTTTTAGAATATTTTTGACAGTGAAAATAATTGTGTGTTCCTACTTCTCAGGGTATTTAAAAAAAACACCGTAAAAGTTCCTTTAGCAATATAAGCCTCACCGAGGTGAGCAAAAATGTTAGTGTAGGCATAAATGTAGGTTCATCAAGGTACTGAGCCTCACCACATAATATTTAACAGGTATATTCCTATAGTTTATTTTGCCAGTGCTCCTAGGTAGGTAGTATCCTTAAGTTGCTCCTGTATTTCTATGAGCTAATAGGGATATACTTAACAAATATGTTACGAATGTAATATACATGTATAGACATAAGAGTAATAATTTGTTTGACACCCGCTCAAGAATAAAAGTGCCATACAGATATTGTATTGATTCTACAATTTTTTTTGTTTAAACAAATTAATATATTCACCAACGATACACTGCGTACACTATGATATACTATACTTCAAGTCTTTTATCCCCTTCTGTCGCAACCGTAAGATCATTCTGAATGTAGCTTATATTTGCTGGGTAGCGCAAAACTTTGTTCTGCATTTTAAGTTTTTTAAAACCTAATTTTAAGTATTTTTATTTCCTAATTAATAAAATGCCCTTAAAACATATTATTGTTCAGCGTTACAAAAATTGGTTCTAATTGCAAGACTTAATATATTCAATAGGCATGTACCATAATCATCATTACCTGAAATAAAATATAAGAGACATTTTTTCAACTTAATTTTTATTATTGACTTGGTACGAAAAATATTTATCTTTAAATATGTATATTTTTATGAATTGAATTTGTATTAATAATGTAGTTTTATTGATTGTGACATAATTTTATTTTGACCTTTTTTTTCTTCTAAAATTAACATACGTTTATAGTGTGCTAGTACTGCCTGTTAGTCATTCAACAAACAGGTGATTGGTTCGCTTAAATGTATGGCAGAAACCGACCAATAAACGGACGATTTATTAGAGATCTGAATTTGAAATAATCGATGTTTGAAGGTGGCCTCAGACGTGACAGTCATAAGTGCGACCTTGCAGCGGGCATTGGATGTCCCATCACTGCAAAGACCCAAAAATGTGTTTTACAAGTAAATATTCCATGACTTATCTCATATTGACCTAATAATTGGGATTGACATGTTTGCTTTTTACCTTTACCATGACTTATCTCATATTGACCTAAGGAATGAGATTGACATGTTTGCTTTTTACCTTTGTATTGTAGTGTTTCGACTAGTTAAAACCCCTTTTATTTATGTATTATTAA
>PNEQ01004209.1:38725-100609 GCA_003012365.1 Medauroidea extradentata
GTGTGTTTTTTCCCAACCAACTATGTTACCGCCTCACTTATCCCGTTTTTACCACGTCTCATACAAGCTGTATAAAAACGAATGACTTATTCGTTTTTTACCAAACTCAAGATGTTGTTTTCGTATAAACTATGGTAGACTTATCTCATTTTGACCAATTTGTGACTTATTCGCCTTTTCCCTACCACCCTAGAATTATGACTAAGCAACAACTAGGCGAATAGTGCTTTGTATAATGGAGATCATTCACCTCGGGAAATGTTGTTGAAAAGGTCAAACCCCTTCATTGTGGAAATGGGGGTTGCCACCCTGCGTTTGTATGAAACTTATTAACGAACACTTGTAAGAGATTTATTTTATGTATTTATTAATCAGCTCGTTAAAATTAACAAAAAAGGTCGTCTTGGCCGAACACTCACAGGTGAACCGTTTGCGATATATCCGTGGTGACATTATTCAAAACATAAAGCGCGTGGCCTGACAGGTAGGCAATCCACTACACACGAGACGTGTAGCTGTGATGAAAGACGGGATACTGCATTACTATTAGTTACCAATGTACACGACACTTGACTCATTAAAATTACAGTGGGCGCTATCTGTGTTACAAAATGAAGTTAAGGGAGTAGTTTCTCAAATGTTTCATCACGTACACGTTTTATTTCATTAATTAAATGTACAACGTTCGTATTGGTCTGAAAATCGCCAACAAATCCACCCGCATACTCACTAAAAATTAAAACAAGCTATACATGCAACGTATTGTATACGAGGACTCGTAAGTTGGTGGGCCACCTTGAAGTGTAAGCCTACACCTGTGTATATTGTAAACTTTGCTGAAAGTATTTGACATGTATGACTATGTATAATTGGACGATTATGTACAACATCTGCGATTCCCGTCGCTGCCATCACAAGTCAACATAGTAGAACAAGTAATTGTGCACCTGGCATGGAAGCCACACACGTCACGCTCAGTGTAATCAGGTGTGGAATCACATAACACATGTGGCAGGTCCACGAGTACATTGAACAGGCATGGTGTGATGTTAATGTATGCTGTTTTCGTTACACAAGAACAAATTCGTAGAGCCAAGATGTTACGTCGGAAAAGATATGTACCCCATTTGGTTTCATTGCCGTATGTGCACATCTGTAGCTCTGTTTCATGGTCAGTGGTTGGATGTACTATTACTTGTCGTGGGGCTCTACTGGCGAATCACAGACGTGTGGTGTCGTAATAGCCGTCTTCAGATTGGTGCAGTCAAATAGGAAACGTGTCTGAGCAAAGACACGCTGCCAATAACCATGACGGAACATAGATCTCGCCTCTAGATCAATAAGGGCACAACTAATAAAGTATGGTCCAAGATATTGGCATTTGAAGTTTTAGTGAAAAACAAATGTAGGTGTCAAAAACTTCCACTGTAACCATACCACTTTTCAATTCGAGTATACGTAATTAACAGTTACCAATGTCTGTTATATTATGTCAATTGCATTATCTTCACCATAAAATAAAAAAAAATGCATTACAATGGTAAATTATCAACAAAAAATACAGCTATCCTGTACGCTAAATAAGTGTTGATAATTACCGTCATAAAGACCATTGGAAGATGTATTACAACAGAGGCCGAACTCAAAATGTCCACTTTCTGAGTTGTACCCATATTGATCTGGAGGTGCGAAATGTTTGCGCATATTTGTAATACCACTAAGGGACCTCCAGTGTTACCTTGATTCGTTTCTTGATCTTCTCCGACACGAGGGTGAAGCCAAAATCGACGGCGAATTTAAGAGGCGGAGGCACGTTGATTACATGGCCTTCTTTGTGTCGCATCGGCAGCGTTTTCTGGAATCACGTTCATTCAAGTTATGCAGTATCTGGAGGTGCACATTATCCTAGGTATTCATTTGCAAGCATTAAGGCTCGATTTGAGTCACCATATTGAATTTTATTATTTTTCACTTTTTTGGAATCCTGAGAAGAAAATTGTTAAATATGCTATTATACATAAAATTCTATTTACATTTCGCTACGGTACAGGCCTTGCTATTTAGCCGTTAACTTATAATAACGCCGCAATTTGTCGGGTAAATTAAGAGTATAAAAAATTTGCCATTAAAATTTCGGCGTAATTATAAGTTAACAGCCAAATCACAAGGCCTGTACCGTAGCGAAATGTAAATAGAATTTTAGGTATGATAGCAAATTTAACTTTTTTTCTTTTCAGAATTCCAAAAAAGTGAAAAATAATAAAATTCAATATGGCGACTGAAACCGAGCCTTAACTGGAACAATTACCTTTTGCACGTAAAAAACTTAGGCAAAATTTAAAAAAATAAATAAAATAAAATGTGCCGAATAACGTTTTGAGCAGAAAGGAAACGTTATTCGTTTTACAAAAAAAAAAAACATGTTTACTCTGTCTTATTACTGTCAAGGCTCGGAGACATTGGATAAGGAATAAATAAGCATGCACGATTACAGGATTATACGAGTTTGTCATATGTATTTGGCAATGGAAGTTTATATAAAAATATTTGAGCTTAAATTTAACAAAAATATGTCTATCAGAAACTAAGGTTGTCGTAATTAACTTACTGTATTTAATATTTTCCTTGAGATCACAGAATAACAAATAGTATTATTTATTATGTGATGAGGTACGAGACCACGTGTGTGCTAGGAACGTACCATATTAAGAGTTTATAGCTTTTTTTTGTACAAATTAGGCTCAATGGTGAGACCACATGCCTTTGTGCATTGCAATTGCTTTACTTTCACGGAGTAGGCTATGCTGGAGGAGAATCGATATATACTGTGGAATAAATTAGAGCCAGTGATTTTTGGTGAAAAGAATTCTGCAACAATTGGTTTCAATGCCTTATGCGAACACCTGTTTCTCTCCTTCCTGGTCAGTGATTGGAAGTTTTTAACTTTCGGCGTCTCAGGGACCTACCTGCAAATTACGGACGTGTGGTGTCGCGGTAACATTGTTCTGGTTGGTGCAGTCAAATGAGCCACGCCTCTGCCCTATTATATTCTGCCTATAGCCACGAACCACAGTTGGGTGTGCACGTAAGGCATTGAAACAAGTTGTTGCAGAATTCTTTTCACCAAAAATCACTGGCTCTAGGAATAATACAGAAGGTAAGGTAATTTGCGGATGTGAACTGAGCAAAGTTAATCCGATATAATAACTAAGTAGAAAATACTCTTCGGCAGAAAGTTTCATAGAAAAAACAGCGAAGTGGAAGTAAAGGATAAGGTAATCCATGTATACGGACTGCACCACTTGTACCTGATGCGATCAAAAACAGTCCTTGGTATAAAGTCGTCAAGGTGTTTGTTTACGAGAAATGACAAGCAGTGTGAATAACCTCCATTACATTCTCGCTCACTGGTATTTTTGGACCTATCTCGTAACTAAGAGCCTGGCGACATTTTACCAAAAAGTATGCTCTCCTTAGTTTTGCTCACTTATTTAAGTGGTGCGCACTCCGTATCCGCGAATTACCTGACAGCCTGTATACTCAACGATACTTATTTATTCGTCTTCGGAAAAAAAAATCAACCTTCAATTAGGAGGAAAATAATGCTGGTAGTACAACCTCGATGTTCCGTCGACGACGGAGTTACTAGAGATGGAATCATTGGTTCGGAAATACATGAAAGTGGTAAGGAATCGGGCATGATTTACATCTAGGAACTATTCTAGCGTTCGCCTGCAGCGATTCCAGAAAACCACGGTAAAACAAAATTAAGGTAACCCGACCAAGCATCAAACCCTAGTGTTCCCGAATGTGAGTCCAGTTCCTTACCACAGTGGCACTACAGTAGGTGAGTAAAATTAATAACTAGAAATCGTCATGTACCAATTCACTGTAACGTCCAACACAAAACAAATATTTGTACGGAAAACTCCTGTTTTGAGGCGAGTTTTAAATTAATGTACGTTTATTATTTCCGCCATACAGTCACCAAGACTCAGAAAGAAGGTAGTAGATGAGCAGTAAGAATAAATGTGGAGAAAATTTAACAAATTAACTGTGAGCTCGAGATATTTTACCCTAAGTGTATGTTATTATGACTGGTTATAAATCTGAATTAAAGACGTATCATTAACAGTAGAAAAATTAATCATTGACCTCAGTGCACGTAATGTTAATATAAGTATAGTGACATCTAAAATAAGGATCTAACGACAAAATGTAACAAAAAAACTATTAATTTTTTGGGAAATTCGTAGGAATCTGTAAGTCAAAGTAACAGACTGTAAATGAGTTCTTGCCATTTTTGTGTGCAAACATGTTGCAACTGTGATGCATTTCTGTTGAATTGATTATAATCTGTAATTTTGTAACTTCTGTTCTGGGATAAGAGATTACACAGTATTTCTGCTGAAACTATGCCGACAATTTTTTTGGTGTTTTTTATATTTTCATGTTTCGATTTCAAATTCTTGCAGGTTTTCAGCGTTAACGTATGTACGAGGCCTTGTTAAAGTAGAATGGTGTCTGCCGTGCAGCTCCATATTAACTTCTCAGAACTACCAACAAAAGCAGATAACGCTGTAAAACATTATTTGTAAATTTATCAAACCGATATTTTGGTGCTTCAAGAACGTAGGCATGGAAGAAAATGTTCCCATACATGAATGGTTAGTGATCCTGCGCATTTTAGAAAACAATTTATTTATGTTACCAGACATGTATTGTAAAAATTATTTAACTCTTGTTATATTAACGAACTGAAGTATGGTGTCGCATACTGTCTTTGTGTGGAAAACTTACTTATAGTACTCTTTACAGTGTAGATACCTACATTAGGCGCTGCACATGAAAGTCGCATCGCTATAGCAGGACTCACCTCACCATTCTTCACAATGCGTACAGCTTCTCTAGGCGTGAACAGTGTGAGGTGCGGGAAGCCAACACCCATGCCGTCAGCAAAGTGGACGTACCCTCGCACCTGGTTTTCTTCGTCCTCCATGAGCGTCTCGTAGGTGATGCCGTGTATTCGGCACATGTCCACGTTCGTGTACTTGTACGGGTCGAACACACCTAGTCACAAGATGAACTTTAAACTTTGGAGTTTTGTCTGTTAAGGGGGATGGTGCGCCAAAGCAGTGAATTTTCACAATTTTCGACATAACGTTTTCCCCTAGCTTATCATCGAAAATCAAGGGTCGACAATCCGAAAATGATACTTTTATACAACTTATTACATTACTACATAGTCATAGGCTGTCTTATTTTTGGAATAGTGATGGCAGATAGGAAATAAGAGGCAATTATCCTATCTGTCATTAGTGCTCTAAAAATAAGAAAGACTGTGACTTTGTAATAAAGTAAGAAGGTGTACAAAAGTGTAATCTACAGATTATCTAGCCTTGATTTTCTATTATAAGTGAGGGGAAAACGTTATGTCGAAAATGGTGAAAATTCTCTGATATGGCGCACCATCCCCCTTAAGGTGGCCGCCCTGCCCATGCCGCCGAAAGGTGTGCAGAGCTTCGGTCGTTAGCAGATTATTCGAAAACTGCTCTTCGTGGTCGAGTAATGTCTGTTTAGGAATAGCATTTAAATAACGTTACACGTGTGCATATCCATTTCAAGTTCACCACTGCTCTTTAAGAGGTCGTGGTACACAATTCAACGTTACAAGCATTAATCTGTAACTGTAGGTTTCTTTAAGCCAATTTGCGAAAGTTAAACAATAGCAATCTTAGACAGTAGTTTTAGTCAACGTTTTAAACGATATTGTTTCCAGTATTACGAACTTCTTAGGCACAATCTCTCGGAACCTCGTGCATTTAACTGCGGCGCAAGAGATCACGCGTAATCAATTAGTAATTCTGGATAAATATATACTCATAAAGTTGGCAAATTCCATTATCTAGGATTGTCATTGAGTATTTTATCCATATTGGCTTCGAAAAAAACGTAGAAATCAATTGATATTTTCAGCGTTTATTTATCTACCACGCACTCTTAAGAGAAGTCCTCGACTGGCACATGGACGGCGTTGCAGCATGTCATGCGCATACATTTTTACGCAAAACCGCTAAAGTTATTCATATTATGTTTACCTACGAAAAGAACACACACTTGAAACTATGCTTCTAGTTTTTAAAAAATGCAGTACGCTTGTTAGAAACATGGTTTCGGGGCTCTCAAAATGGCTAAAATCGGGTTTTTTAGACTGCTGTAACTCCGAGAATGTTACCTGAATTCGTAAAGTGCAAAACGAGAGGCATGCGTTGGTCTTTACTTCAAACTATTCCAAAATAAAATATTGGGGCCACCGCTTAAAGTCCCATAGTAAAAAGACTACAGCGGAAACCTTGCACGCCAGTTTGGCGCGCTGCGAATAGAGGCGATATGCTTCTCGTCAAGCGTGGAACACTGGCTCTTATCGCCACGCTGTTCCCGCGCGTCAAAGGTGGAAATTCGACACCGCGAAGGACTCCTCTTAAAGCATACTTTCTAGCGGCCGAAAACGGCGAAAATAGGTGTTTTTGCGGATCTTTTTTTAGGTGTAAAAATCTTGACGCAGAATATTTTACAAGATATAGGCTTGTGCAATATACCTCTATCTTCAATACTACGTCGTGAAATGATAGGGTGACAACTGAAAGTCTCATACAGGCTCGTCGGCGAGAAGGCTTGCACGCCCATTCAGTGACTTGCGCTTAAAGTAATTGTAAAAGTGCGCATTTTTTATATGCATGCCTTTTGAATTCTATATATTTTTCTTTGGAAATAGACAGTAAACAGTAATATCCGCGTGAATATAAGAGCAATATGATTCTCAATATTACTTACTTAATGCTGCAAAACTATTTGGGCTAGGCATTAATTAATACGCACATCGAGTAGAACAGAATTAAATTCATTATGGGCTTGATGGTTACAATGCACAATAAAAGCCACTTTTCTGGATTAAATTACTTTTGTAATTTTTTTTTCGAAAGTTGAGTGCAATTTTTGGTGTGCTGAGTTTAGAATGAAGTAGGTATATAATTCCTGAACCCTCAAACGTGAAATTGTATTTTATTCTCTCTGAAAAAGTGAATGCATATACACTTGCAATAAGTATCGCGCAGTGTTATCGGTAAGCTTTCATTTAACTTTTATTGTAAACTACATGATCATTGACATGCATTTGTTTTTTGATGCGCTCTGCGGAAACATCTAGGATTCTCTCAGTGGTTGGAGGACTTGCGGATGATATTTTGTGGTCCACAATCGTGACTTTTTCTCAGTGCCTGATCTAGCGGTGAATTTAAAGCATAGTGTGAAGAATGAAAACGTGAACAGAAATTGAGCAGAAAGTGTAGCACATCCACTCAACAGCTAGAAGTGTCATTCGCACATGTTGGCCTGCAGTCTAGAACGTGGTAAGTGTATTCCAGCTTTACCACTTCACACGGTTGTCAAGGTCAATAAACAATACATGTTTTACCTTGAACTCTTCTGGAGACAATTCGGAACACAACTGACGGCAACACGGCCACAGGCAGTAGATGTCACCTTGATGACGGTTTTGAGGCCACAGCGACCTGACGCATCTTCGGAATGACAAATGTATGGCTACATGCCAGGGGCGATGCTGACAGGGGCGTCATTTGGGGCTACAGGGGGGGGGGCATTTGCCCCCCCCCCTGGATTTAGAATTTTGTGTATAAATATATTTTTTGTATTTTTAAATTTAAATAATGCTAACTTAAGTACATAAATCTGATGTTTTATTATTAAAGTATCTAATTTATACATGCTTAGTTAATAAAAAATATGCAACAAGGTCACTGTCGCCGGAAAACAAAATCTTGCCCCCCCCCCTAGAAAAACCTGAAATGATGACCCTGGATGCTGACTGACGAGAAGCCGAACAGATCTCCGTCTCCAGAATGACAGCAAATTGACAAATTGTTACCACACGAAAACCGATTACTGTTAACTTTAAGACATTGAACAAGCAAACTTATCCTATAACTTGTAATTAGTACGAGCAGTTCACTAACACCATGAGGAATATACTGTGGTTGCAGAGTACCACGTTCGCTATTGAACTTATCTATCTTGAGACCACTCCCTGTGGAGGATCAAACAAAACGGATGCACTGAATCCAGATGATTTCAGACACACTCGAAAAATAGTTTGTAAATTTGCCACACGTGCACATAGGAGTGCTAAGAAAGTAGGTATGGTAGAATTGTTTCCCAGACATCAATAGCAACACTCCTAACTTTTTTATAAAACAGTCAAATTTATACTTAAATTACCAGACTTGCATTGTAACAATTGTAAAATATGATCTTTGAACGATTTTTGCAATGGGGATGTACGACAAGATGAGTATTAATGGATATACGTAGAGACATGAACTTTTCGCGAAAAGAATTTTGCCCCACTTTGTTCCAGTACCTTATGTGCATGTCTGCAGTTCTGCTTCATAGATATTGGCAGCGTGCCTTTGAACTGAGACGTTTCTCATTTGACTGTACCAATCACAATAAGGTTACTGTAACACCACACGTCTGTGATTTACGTGTAAAACCCCACGACACACGAATGTCAAAACATCCTATCTCTGACCGTGAAGCAAGTCTGCAGACGTGCACACAAGTCACTGACACAAAGTGAGGCAAATTTCTTTTCGCGAAAAGTTCATGTCTCTAGATATACGCCATTGCTTGCGAGCTCGCATTAATACTCATCTTGTAACAAGTGTAAAAGTTTGCATATTTACAAGGTGGAAGTATGGAAACTGTCCAATACCGAGTTTAGGTTAATTTCTTACTAAACATTTTAGGAAGTTTTTTCATATTGCAGGCTGCCGAGCAGAATCGACTGTTTGCGGTCATTGTCATCTTGAATTGTCAAGAACGCTTTCGCCACCTAATCATCTAACCACGTTACATTTGATCCATAGTATACTTTTTCACGTATGAAATGTTTCAATCACTGTCAGAACTGCACAAACCAAGACACCAGTATAGACGTCATTCACTGTTTAGTGCTAAATTGACTGCTGTTGGTACACCTAATTTATAATTAGTTGGTACTGACTATTAAAGACTCATTTCTCGGTTATATTGGATACGATATTAAATTGGAATAACGAATACATGTTAGGTCAAACATTTATAGTGTTGCAACACCTGAAAATAAAAATTCAGTTGGTTATTGGGTTAGAAATGTTACGTGGAAGGAACAGCGGTGAACTACGAAATAAATAGGTCCATAATTTTGTCGCGAAAATATTTTTGCACCTTTTTGATTCGATGCCTTACACGCACATCGGCAGCGTGTCTTTGTTCAGACACGTCTCTCATTTGACTATACCAATCAGAATTAAGGCTATTGGGACATCATACGTCTGTGATTTGCCAGTAGAACACCAATACAAGTGAGAGTTAAAGCATCCAATCACTGATCATAAAACAGAGTTGCAGATGTACACATAGGCATTGGAACCAAATGGTGCGAAAATCTTTCCGCCACAAAGTCGTGGCTCTAGAAATAAACACCGTAAATTTGGGCTACTTTGCAGATCATTGTACCTTTTGTAAGTAAACGTTTGCTGCATCTTACATTGTTGATGACTTCATCATTCACAGGTTTGATAGAACAGTACTTTAGAGTGATAGGCATCTTGGAACTTTCACATATAATGAAATAAATCTGGTGATGCAAAGTAATCTATTAGGGTGCAAAGTAACCCACTTTACGGTAATGCATTAGAATACAGTGAGAGGGTTGACTGTATTTCAATCTTATATACAACTAAGATAAGTAACGCATTTACGATTGCAGGTTCGGCTATATGTTTCCATAGCTAAAATATCCAAGACTGACTTTTAGTTACATTGCCACACAAAAATTAATTACCAGTATGCTGAAAATGGATACCGAATTTTGATATTGACGCGGGAAATTGACCAGACTTTGTTTGATCCCTTTGTAAGAAACACAGAGTAACTAAAATATTTAGTACTTTGCCAGAGCTGGTCTAAAAATATTTACAGTTATTTTGTACGCAGAAGCATCATGATGATTTTACATGCTACCAGACATCTTTTGGGTCGTGTTTTATATTCTTCTCTGATATAAGTTAAATATTGCGTGACTTACCTGGTCTTGCTATGATCACCCGACGGCCCTTCGCATCTCTTTTCGGAGAAGCAAACATGTACCTGTAACACATTAGCATTCAAATTTATATAAACAGTTAAAATAAATGAAACATACTATAAGTTGAGAACCTAAAATGAAGATAAATCCGCTTCTGAGAACTTTGTTGGATGTATCAATTACCACCTAGTGCAAAATAGTGGACGGGCTGTTAGTTAGTGTGTAGTCAAGGTATATTAATATAAAATAGCAGTAACCTGTAATAGAGAGTAAAATTTAAAAAAGTTCTTGAAGAATTTTACAAAGAAGTCTTGTAATTATTGTAAAGAGATAATTTAAGTTTAAATTTACTCAACTTAAATTTTTCATACCTATTTATTTGAAGCAAATAATGCAACTTCCATTTATATCAACTCGTAAATAGAATAGTCTGATACGAATGTGTGTAAAATGTTTGTTCCTGCAGACGTAAAATGCATTGTTACTTTTGGTGTCATAACTTACAAATGAAAATACTAATATGAAACCATTCATTTGAGCGTCGATAGCGAAACTAATAATGAAACACACACATTAGGGCCTATATACACGTTCTGACCTATAACGTATTTAAAAAAAATTGTATGAAAAGTTAATATTTTATATCTGAACTAGATTTGAATACATCACAGGGGAAAAATATGTGTCTGATTTCCCACCGATAATATAACTACTCAAGATTATATGAAAGAGAAACAGTAAAGTGAGCGTGGTCAAAGTGAGATTGGGACTAGAACAGCAACCACCGGGTCGGTATTTCAGAAAATATTTACAAAGCCGGCCGCGTGACATCAATTAGCGGAAAAGTAGGAAAACCAATTTTATGTATGGCCATGCTCTTTAGTTTCTGCTGTTTTTGTGATATTAAGTAATTTTTTCAACTTCAATGTAAAACATATTTTGTGTAATTTTTCACGAATGTACGTGGCAGCACAATCTCCACGCATGTTCGTGTAATTTTACACAACTAATGTACGTGTCTTTTTACAGTACATGACGGTAAAAATGCAGTAACATGAATGTATATTAACAGTGCTACGGTACGTGTATTTTAACAAAATGATGTGTTAAATAACCCGTACTTCAAAGGGCAAAAAAATACAATTAAATAAAGTAAAAACAAAATTAAATTACAATACAGTATATTAGAAAATAATTGGCAACCTGGTGCAAAATATTGTATTTTCTTCTGGAACCTTAATGTGAGATATATTGGAAAGATTTACTAATTTCTGAAGTGATTTGTAACTTACGAAGTATCAGAAGTAATTTATGACAATTTTTTTTAACCAACGAACATTTCTGACCCTGCGAGGATGCGAATCCACGACCTCAGAAGTAACTAACTGTCAATGACCGTAACCACTATATCACCGATGGTTGTTAACCGTTATAGTTTGTGATATGGGATCCATTAATTCCAGACTAAATGGCAACCTTAATTAGTTGTTTTTGACACTTATTGGGATTATTTTAGCAAGCCGTTCCAAATGCACAAGGTAAAAACTTTTCCTCTGTCTTAACATGCGTATTTTTTTCTGAATTGTACAACTAATACATAGCACACCTAATAATCGGGTAACAGTCAAGCTTATTATATCAAGTTAACTGCCGTACTGAAAATTTGTATTTCAAGAAGTTTATACAATATATATACATACATATTTTGTAAAATGACTACAACTTCGTTTAGCGAATATATTTTTCAGATTAGCATAGTAAAACTGGAGTAAAGTTGGAGGTCACAAACACGGCAACAGGTTTTGCACATTTTAAACTGTAAATCTACGCAAAAACCACATCGTAATAACATGTAATAATTTTAGGTGTTAGTAAAAAACTTTTTATACGTATGTGATCATATATGTACTACGTCAGAAATGGTAAAATTGTTAAAGCTTTCTGTTTAAAAATACGCTGAAATCGTTTACTTTATATTATAGAGTATACCTGCGCAAATTGCTCGAGTAATAGGATAAGTATTTTGCTGCTTCAAAACTGCACTGTTGAATAAGCATTTTTACATTTGAGTTAGTGTATTTATACATATACAGTGTGGTTATAAAACATAAAATTACGTGTAATATTACAATATGTCACTGTATTTCTACACGTACATTCAAAAATGTAATTTTACATCAATTTTCTAGTAAATTTGTATATACATTTGTGTTTCTTAATCAAAGATCTGTACATATTTTGGATCAGCAAGAACAGTTGTGTATAATTACACTTACTGTCATTGTATTCCGTAATTAAACGTACGAAAATGTAAAACTACCAGCTATTTGTACTTGTATATTTACACTTTTTTACAGAGTTGAACGACAGCAGATGTCAAAAATCTGTCGGGCAGTTTTGTTTAAAATGGTTTTTGTCGTCACGGTTATTTTTTTTTTCAAGTCAAGAAATCATACTGTTTCGAATAAATAGTCAATTAATCAGAATTTGGTTGATTACATAATTACCATAGAAAACAATCAGGCAACATGGAGAAGGCAATTTTAAACAAAACTGCCGCACATATTTTTTTGTATCTGTTCTAGTTTAGACGTAAAAATTAATATCGATAAAAAAAAGAGCAGAAACTAGATAGCACGGCTTTAATCTCGGACAGTGTTGTTGTGGATTCTAACCTGATGAGTCTGTAGATATGAGACATCTCCCACCTTTTGAATGTTTTACGTCTTGCAAATATTATCATACACATGAAATAAAGTCTCTACCATGCTTTGTTTAAATTTTCCATCATTAACTAAATTACAATTACAACGTAAGTAACATCATTCGTTCGAGAAGATTATGTCTAGCAGTATCTTAGTCTAATAATATACTTAAAAATTCAAAAAGAGATTTTGTGAACCTAGATTTTGTAATTCCGATAGTTACTTTGCATAACAGCTTCCCGGTTTATGTAACCGTGTTGGCTAAGACAATGGCAGAAATCACTGTCAACTCTGGTCTGAATGATGCAACCCGCGCCTCTTGCCTCCCACTCGGGGAAAGTGAAAGGTGACCTTGAAATGAAAGGTTGTGTGCTTGTGCTAGTCATGCATGGGAGAGATGTAATGCCGTGTCGTAATAGCTTTCTGTCAAGTCACGGCTTTACCCTACGAGACTTCAGACTGTTGTGTGACCCACATTATTAGCACCAAGTAGCATTATGTTACATGGGCGTACCCAGGGAGGTGATTTTGGGGGTTCAAATCCCCTCCGAAATGTCAGGTTCCTTATCTAGGTATTATATATTTTACATTACACAAATTAGAATATGCTACAAAAACAACCAAGATGTTAATAAAATACGTTAATATTACACTTAGAGACGTCAAAGACAGATGACATTGAAACATTTATGCAATATGGGCGTTCAAAACCCCCTCCGAAAACTATTCCTAGGTACGCCCATGTTATGTTATACAACCGGTGGTTCACATAAGCCTACAGATGAAGGAAGCTATGCAACCTTAATACTATAACCCGCAGCGCAAACACAAAGGGCCGATTGCTTCAGTATCGCTCTGTGTAAAATATGCAGAATTGTCATTGCAGAAAAAACTGCCGTGCTTCAAATGCGTTGTAGTGTGCTCGTAAATACATTTTTCTTGCTAGAAATAGCTGAAAACGGCCTTTCAGAATGTCGTACTTCAAAATGCTCTAACTAGATGCACGTAAATCTCAGACATACTCCATTTCATATACGTTTGGATAAATCTGACAGCAACTTATGGGCAATTATTTGTAGTATTTTGTTGTTTGTGTCATTACACAAGACAGACTTTGCAGTACAAATGCTGACGTGGATATTTCAGGTTCATTTTAGAGATAGAACTGTCTTGCATTGTGCAACAAATCACAAAATACTAAAAAATAATTGCCCATAAGTTGCTGTAAAATTTATCCAAACTTATATAATACAGAGTATAGAAACGTGCACTGATCTTTGAAGCCCCATAGTAAAAATACATTGGCGGAAACCTTGCACGCTATTTCAGTGCTTGACTCGTTGAGGCGATGCGACATTTGATGCATGCTTTAAGGTCGCCCTTACAGCTTCATCACTTCTGAGCCTCTAAAGTGCGTGAAGGCAGGTAGCGTCCGTAGAGGGCGCCGCCTACCTGCGCGTTAGAGGGTCAGATATGTCGGAGACATAAGGGCGACCTTAAAACGCGCATCAAATGCCGCATCGCCTCAACGAGCCAAGCTCTGAAATAGCGTACAAGGTTTCAGCCGAAACGTTTTTACTATGGGATACTAAGCGGTGACCATATAATTTAACTGGTTGAAAGTTTCTAGCAAAGTTCAAAGCATATCGCAATCTGAGTTTCACATACAACCGGTACAAACATTTTGAAGTACGACATTCTGAAAAGGCCGTTTGTAGCCATGCTGGAGGGCTTAGAAACAATGTTTTTAATGAGCGTAGTGTATTAAAAATGAGGTTCCGACCCTGTCTGAAGAGAGTTTTCTTTTCGTACGTTGGCACCATGGGCGCACACGTGTAATTGTTTCGTAGAAAAAACCTGTTTACGAACACACTGCAACGCATTTTAAGCGTGAGGTAGGCAGCCATCTTAACAATATTTTTAAAAATTTTTTTAAAGTAATCATTACCGGTCGTGCTGCTTATCATATCAACCATGATGGCCTCATATATAGGTTAAAACCACATGCGGTAGAATATTTGGAGTTTGTAATTTTTAAGGTGGAGTGTTAGATATTCTTCATTGTTTCAGTTTTAGAGCCATAATATTTATTCAAGTTGTATTATAAAAATTTTCTCTTCGACAAGACGTAGGCTATATTCTTCATAAACAGCATTACATAAACAATAACGAAATCTTTCGTGAATATGTCATGCAGAATCATTGCAAGGGAATTATAGATTAATTTTACAGAATGATTACAAGTCCAATATAAGATGAACATGTAACACTATTATGATCTCCAAAATGCATCACAAATATATATGCTTCAACATTGCCCTATTTACCAAACATTTTTTACAACTAAAGTTATTGCAGAAAATCTATACATTTAACTTAACATCTTGCGCTCTCACTTAAGGGGCCTTCCACCTGCTATTCAAATGCGTTGCAGCGAGGGACTACTATTTAAGTTTTGACGAAACAATTTAACGAACATTATATCTGTATGTACGAAAAGAACACACACTTCAAACTATGTCGCTATAGTTTTAAAAATTCGGCATGTTTATTAGAAACATTATTTTTTGGCCCCTCAATACAGCCAAAATTGGCTTTTTTAAGACTGGCGTATTTGGAAAATAAACAATAGAATTAAAAAAAAAACATAACTATAGAAACCAATGTCAGACTATGGAACAACAGTCCGATAGTAAAAAGAATAATAGTAAAGTACTGCACGCCAGTTAAGTGGCTTGCACGGAGAGGCAATAATGCCTTACATACGCCAGCCAGCAGCAACCTACCGCTCCTGCCTCGCACAGACAAACACAGCCTGTCTAGGGAAGCCCCTTAAGGGCTTGGGCCCGAGTTTCTCGGCTTTCGAGAGAATTAATTTTTTTTTAATCCATACGAGAGTCAATATCGTAAAATTGCTTCGAAACTTTTTTGCAAATTGGTTTTACTATGCAATGTAATTTTTCGAGACAAATTGCATGATGAGTATAGCTAATTTATCAATTAAAAGGAAATTTCGTTAATTAACTAATTAGCAACTATTTTGCAGACTTCTGGCTCGACAAAATTAGAGTATGCAGTTTAAACAAGTCATAACAAAGTTACGAAGTGATTTTACGATATCGGGTCCCATTTATGTTTTAAAAATTATTGTCGTTAAATGCGAAGAAACTCGGGCCCATGCCCTTAAGGGCGCCGCCTACCAGCGCGTGAGAGGCTCAAAAGCGACGGAGCAGTAAGGTCGACTTTGAAGCGCGCATTAAATGCTACGTCGCCTCAACGAGCCAAGCGCTGAACTAGCGTGCAAGCTTCCCGCCGAACGGTTTTTACTATGAGACGCTAAGCTATGACCATACAATTGTATTGGTGGAAAGTCTGCAACTAAGCTCAGTGCAGGTCACAATCTGAGTTTCACGTACTTCCGGTTAGTACATTTTGAAGTACGAAAGTCTGTAAAGGCCGTTTTTAGCCATGATAGAGAGCTTAGAAAAAGTGTTTTTAATGAGCGTGGCGTCTTAACAATGATGTTCCGACCTTGCCTGAAGTTTGTATTATTTTCGTACGTTGGCACGATGGACACACGTGGAATATTTTCGTAGAAAAAACCTGTTTACGAACACGCTGCAACGCATTTGAAGCGGCGGGTAGGCGGCCGCCTTAAGGTATAAAATCTTGATCTGGCCCAATATCTTCGAGAAAAATTTAATTATTTGAACATTTTATAACAAAGTGAGTACTTGTTTTAACTGACACTTTCTTTTTAAACAAATGGATTTTATGTGACCATTTTATAAAATATATAATACACATATTTGTATAATTTTCGTTCCGTATTTTGGTAAAACTTCGTGAAAAATAATGTACTCTTAATTTCATACTTATATGCCGGTCCACGAAGAGAAATTACTTTGTTTCCCCGCCATAGATGTGACATCACTTCTTGGCTGGGCAATGTACGAAAAAAAAAAAATTTAAATTTCTTTCAGTTCAAACTTTACCTGAAGAATTTCCTCACGGGACTGTGCAGTCGGCCGAGAATCCCGACACATTCGCCCGGTGGTAACGGCTCTTTTGATGGATTACAAACATTTATAATTATATATATATATACACCTATGCCTGTATACATAAAATGTAAGTTACGTTATTGTATATACGTGTCGTGAATATATACAATTAGTTTTCATTTATTAGATACTTGTAATCAAGCCGTAGAAAAAAAATGTATATCAAAACTATATAATTGGTCAATTTAAATAATGAAGTCTTTAATGTAAGTTGTTTTTATTTTACACAAATCTTAAATTTTTTTTACTGTATGTAATATAGTGAGTTTTTTATTTGATACATAATTAAATCTTACAAAATAAAGAAGAGTTAAAAAAAAATTCTAAGTTACTAAAAAAGAAACTGCCACGGAAAAAAAACAACCGACTAAATTGCAGTGCAACATTACGTATACCATCCCCGAATATGAACAAGTCAATTTTAGCGCCGAGTGCTTCAGTGTACTGCTCGGAAATGTGTGCTCGGAGTTCTAACATTCAAACACCAGCCATAACTGCACAAGGGAACAAGACGAATGTGCTGAAGAGGAACTGATGTCGTCTCTCAGATCCGTTGGAAAACATTCTGTTTCGCCCGAGATTTACATCCGTCGTTAATAAGTGTAGGCAATTACAGACGAGAGAAATAACGGTATTGGAGGCAACATATTTTTTGGCTCGGTTGGCAGCGATCCTGTTGGTTGTTTTGTGTCAACGGTTCTGAAACAAAATTATGTATTGACCAAATTCTGTAGTTTTGTACTTTGAATGATGGTTAGATCATTGCCGTTTATACTGTAACTAAGATTTGTGCTTTTGATGTCTTTTATGAAAAATACCACAACAACATAGGTAAATACGCAGTGTGATCGCATAAAAATTTAATTTGACGCAGTTACGTTCCAAACATCAACCACCTAGGTAACACTACTGCCTACAAATATAAAAGAGTTGACAATTTCTTGTATTGTTCTTAACTATTAACGTCATCTTACAGTACTAACTTGCAGCACGCTTTGATTGTCCAGATATCATGGTTTTATTAATTTTAGTTGCCAAATATAACTAAAATAAATTTATAGAATTCGGCTGACGTTCCGGTAAGAATATGAAGCCGATTCATCAGTAAAAAATAAAACTAATATTTATTATTTGAATATAAATGCGAGGTTGAGTTATAATTTTCTGGTAAATATATTTCCAAAACATTAAGTTAGCATTTGTATGAATGAATTTACATGTTTCTCAGTAGTCCTGGTTTCTTTATTTTTTAAATTTTCTCTTCTGAGGTGTGATAGCCGACAAATCTAAATAAAGTTCCGGCATTAAACTATACCGCTTCATCAAAAACTACCATTTCCACGACATATATCCACCTCGTCTTTATTTGCTGGACAAAAAGCTCCTGATATGTTAATCAATATGCTAACAAGAATGAAAATTAATAATAGTAATAAATTTTCTTACTTTGAAAAAGTTGTAGCTTTATAATGCACAATAAATATGTCATGGCTGTACACTCAGCGTAAGTACAGTCAGTAGCTGATTAGTTACGTTTTGCAACCAAATGTTTCACAAGCCTGATTGTTTCCAAAACTTTTATTAACATTTGCAAAAATTATTGTAACATTTACAGTTGAGTTCTTGCAAATACAACAAATTATTGTTGTGTTTGCATAAAGTATCAACACATTCGTTTTCGTATTTGTGAGGTTCGAGATTTTTAAAACATTTTGAGGATAACTAAATTACGAATACTGAGACTATAAAGAGATTTGGACGCAATGGCAGATTCCGAAACCCATATTTTACTTTAATTTCGATTCAAATTACATACACCTTGGTACACAGTGGTGAGAGGAATCGCGAACACACCGAGAAAAAAAATTTCAGTATACACAGATTTGGGTAACGTGCAGATGGATCATAACGTGTGTCTTAAGGCGACGGGAATGATGTTTTAAGACATAAAAGTATTTATAGGGCTGTTGTCAATATAATGATTTTAATGAGCACGTGTGGTAGACGACCATTTTCGCTGCTATTTGCACCTCTATCGATATGGAGGCTAACTGCGTCCTTCGAGAGTGCTCGCCTACGTTCGGCTAACTTCGTCCTTCGACAGAGCTCGCCTACTTTATTTTCACAGCGCCTGTATGAAATCGACCCCTCGCCGATACCAGCGGCGAAAATTGTCCCTTGCCAAACTGATCCGTGAGTGAGTCGATATTTTTCTTAGGCCCGGTACACGATATCCATAGTACCCTCACCCGCGCTAAAGACCTAGATGCTAAGCGCCTACCAAAAATCTCTCACTCACTCACTTACTATCCATAATTCAGCATAGAATTCCGTATCTAATTCAGTACAAGTAGCACTGCTAGTGTGAACCGCAACTACGCAGGTTCCAGACAGAATTCCACACGTAATTTCACAGATAGAGCCCGTCCTATTATTCGTCGTAGTGTATGTTCACGCGCATGCGCAATGCACACTTCCAGGCACGGCGTTTGCAAAGTACGCAAGCAGGGTTGCCAAGGTGATTTGAATATAAATTACATTTTTGTTTCCTACTAAACAAACGACTGCCGGAGTTATCAGAACCTAAGTAATTCAAGATAGTGAAACTTATTTGGCACATCACGTGTGTGTCTTGTTTGTGAAATATTTCTCGGGAATTCTACAGTTATTTTTTATGGATTAAAGTAACCAACAGGAGAAATTATTTTTCTTCTTTATGTACCGAAAGTTGTTAGTAAACAAGAATAGTGTGTACGCAACACAAAAGTTTTGCCACATAATTTTGGTATAAAACTGCTATCGATGTTTATGAACAGAAATAAGTAGAGAGCGGAAAATTTCGCGTGTACACTGGCCTGCAGGCCGACAACTACACATTGGCTGCTCGCTAACACAGTCGTGAGAGATAGAGAGAGAGATATATTTGGTCAGCGCTTAATATCGAAGTCTTCAGCACTGGTGAGGGTTGACGTGAGTTGAGTATGGAACGGCGCCGGAATGAAACGTGCGGGGGAAACTGGAGATCCCCGAGAAAACCCGCCGACCAACGGCATCGTGCGGCACGATCCCACATTCCCTGCCGGGAATCCAACCCGGATCGCCTTGGTGGGAGGCGAGAAGTCTGACCCCTCGACCACCGCGGACTCCTAACACAGTCGTGTCACGTGATTGGGTCTTTGTATAGTTGGTTATTTAATATTGGCTCAGCACCTTCCAGGAGGTGTAAAATATGCCAAGGGTCAGTTCAGGGGCGCGACAATAGGGGGAAGCAAGGGTATATTGCCCCCTCCCTCCTGAATACTTGTAGCAGGGACAAACCTTAAACATCTACCAGGCTACATATAATATTTTACACGTTATTTTATTTAGAATTACAATAATTTGAAGTCATTTTATGATAACAAAACAATATTATCCAAAATGCTGACCACTGTACCTCCTTTGAGGCCTTGTCAGTGTTTCAGGCGCATGTATGCATCCCGCATTAACCTCATATACATCAATGCTAAATTTACGTTCTCTATACGAATATTACACTTATCAGTGTTATCTTTGAGGTTTATCAAAGACATAGTCGTTCTTATTTTTGCTGCGTTCTGAAAAAATCAAATATAACAAACGGTTACATGATAAACGTGATACGAAAAAAAGAAGTTTGGTAAAATTTGTAGCAACTTATCTTTATACTTAACTTCGGCAAACGCAGCGAAAATAACAACGACTGTGTCTTTGATAAAACGCGAAGATTATGTTGATATGTGTAATACTCTTATTGCTACAGACAACTTAAAATTAGCGTTGATTTGATCTTTGAAAGAACTGTGCAATGGGAGTGCATGACTGGATTTATTTACTTGGACATACTCCATTGCGAAGTAAATGACTGTCAAAAGAAAACTCAAAATAAGACAAGAAAACGTAAATAAGCAGAGTATGCTTTAGTCATCAGGATACATACACAACATGAAATTCCAAAACTGGAATTTGGTCAGATAAAACAAGGAACAATCAGAAAATAAAATAAATGGATTTATATGGAGTTAATGCGGGATGCATACATGCGCCTGAAACCCTGACACAGGCTCTAAAAGGTGAAAATTAAAACAGCTGTTATTGTTTGCCACCCCCTTGGGAATTTCAATTGTGCCTCTGGATCAGTTGCAAAGGCGACACAAACTTACAGTTCTTGAGTTTAGCTTGTGTTCAAAAGTAAACGCGAATTTTTAATTTCCCTAGATATAAGTAAGAAGTTGGGTAGAGAATTAAGTATAGTTTATACCGTGTTTTAACCAGAAAGATACTTACCCCAGGTCGAGTAGCTCAGCCATCGGCTTGAGAGTCATGTCGAAGTTGTTGAAGGCCGGGGAGTATGTCTGTCGCAGCAGCAGGTATCTCTCGAGAGCCTCCTCCGCCATGGGGCAGCTGAACTTCTTGGTTCGCAGGAACCTCAGCAGGTAGTTGCTGTCTGCAAACACACCACAGTCCCTCTTGTAGGTGATTCGGGGCAAAGTTAGTACTTTTGAAACACTAGTCACGGGTTTGTTTTCATACAGTTTGTATTTTCCTGCCGCGTTTTAATTTAACACAAACTAATCCCCCTAACAGCCACATTGTAAAGATTCTACCGTACTCAAAATGTAACGTGTGAGATCATTTTGTTAATTGTTTTCCTAGATTTTGATGTTCTTTAACCCTTTAAGTACTGAATATGGCAACTGTCATATAGTGTATATTGGACTGAATTTGGCAACAAAATAGAAATGTTTTTTTTCCTATTACTGTACTTACACTAAAGTTAAATCTAATTTGCAGGTCCATTCACCTCCTTTGATTTAAAACTTTAAAAATATGCGATACTTCTTGAAAAAAAAAATTAATTAAACATAGGAGAAACACGCTGTTCACACAGGTACAGTGTTTCATTGCACTTCTGAGGTCCATAATTTTTTGTTAGTTATCGCGAATCGCCTGTAACCCTCAATGGCAGTGGGTATCCATTCGTACTCAAATGCCATCCTTTTGAAGTTAGGATTTTTTTTTCACATTGCTACAAATAACTCAAACAAATTTTAACAGAATCTTTTGAAAAAAATTCGAACTGTGTACAATTATATAATGCACAAATGAATGTAGTTTTTTTTGTTGTAAAATAATGCATAGTTTGCCCATACATTTTTGCACCATATATTGATAGTTAAATTTGCGATACAGATTATGAAACATGTGAAGGAAAAGACAAGGTTTGATGCAATGAAAATATTAGGAGACAGATACGTATAAATACATTTTTTCGTTGGAACAATATAACCTACTTGTGTCAAATCAATGTAGATGTTCTTCGATGTCGTACTTAGGTTGCATTAAAAAATACATTATTAAATATCTTTAAAATTCTAGGCATGGACTTGACTTAATTGAATGGTGCTATGTAGAAGGCATTCAAGCCACACAAATTCATAAATGGTAAAACAAGCTCCTAGATTATTACAAATTAAAATGTTGGGAAGCCATGCGAGCAAAATGAAACAGACGTTGATTAATCAAGCATGAGTATGTCTACATTTACAAATTTGAACACTCTTTACTAACATTATTGTATTGTTTCATTGTAGTAAATTCGAAGAAATCATAAGGCTCAGTCAATAAAAAAGCTACTTTTCTGGAAAACATATATTGGTGTAGCTCAGTAGTTGTGTCTCAAGCCTGAAGACGGGACCATATTTCATATGATGAAACGTAGCGTTTTTCGTTGACTAAAACTTGTTGTGCCTTCGAATAGTTTGTTTCTTGCTATTGCGATTTTTTCGTTTCTTTTACTTGTAAAAGTTCGTCTGTCTTTGTATTGGGTACTTTGTAAGTTTGTTTTGTTTGTCTGTGTCAAGTGGGAATGTTAGATAATTGTATTGTAGTTTCAGTTTTTGAGCCATAACATTTATTCAAATTGTATTATCAAAACTTTCTCTTCGGCAAAGCATACGACATATCCTTGGTAAACTGCTTGACATAAATAATAACGGAATGTTTTATTAATTTATCATGCAGAATCATTGCAGGGGAATTCTTGAAGGTTTATCTATAATTTCCTTGCAGTGATTCTGCTTGACAAATTAATGAAAGAATCCAATATTATTTACGTCAAGCAGTTTATCAAGAATATATACTATGCTTTGTCGAAGAGAAAATGTTAATAATATTAATTAAAAAAAAATGTTACAGCTCAAAAACTGAAAATACAATAAAATTGTCTGACAGTCCCTCTTAGGATCCTATCTCGTCATTGCTACTTACCGAATTCTTTTAGGATTAAAATGTGGTTGGTTTGATCATCACCCAACACACAAGTTTTAGTCAACAAAACGTAAGCAATGGCGTTTGTCCATAAACCCATTAATTCTTAACCTCTAAACTTCTCGACAAAAAAATGGCGAGTGTCTGTTTTTAAAATTCGCGGGAATGTTGGCGTATAGAGCTGCCTTCATACCAGCGGATACAAAACTAGTCGTTCCCAATATGCGCTTATGAAAACCAAACTGGATCTACTCGATAGAGCAGATTTACTCTAAAAACGGGCAAGAACGTCATGCGATACAAGTCTACGGTCCGCAAGAACTCTAAACAGTCAACTCGAACTCGTCGCCGGATTCACTTAGGTCTACCCAGAGATAAGAGAAGAGTACATATGGAGCATTAGCAGCCGATTCTGAAGCCAAGCTGACTTTGTTTATTCAGGTTGCAATATGGTGGATTAACAATCAGCTGTTCCTGTAGATTTATTGAGAAAGGAGGTTATGGTTGGCCAACCCACAGTCGCATTATACTCGTTGCTATGGTAATAAACAACATTTTTCAGGTTCCAATGTGGCGGATGGGGTCCTCCCCCATCCCTTTCAAGGCTTCATACCCCTTGCCTTAGAACATACCTTATGCTCCAACTGAATGTGTCTCTAATCTCGGGGTCTAACCTGCTCCCGAGCAGGGTAGATAACCACCAGCAGACGATAAACAAGAAAGCGCGCGTAAAACGTAAACAAACACAGGTTACCACGTGTGTACACGAAGAAAAATATGTTGTAACGTGATTTGAGTGCATTTTCTTGAAAACATACGATGTCGGAATGTAGTATTATTGTTGGACGAGAAGTCTGGAGGAGTTTATAAAGTAAAAATGTTGCCAGAGAACGTAATTCCGGTATGGTATCAATTAAATATCTATTAATTACTAAGCTTTCTAAAAATAAAATTTTTAACGTTTTTAATTTAGTTGCATGTAGTAAACTCTCGATTAATGCAAAAAGCAATGATTATGTGTCAGAAAATTATTGTTTTCACTTTTCAATGTATTACTATGTATATTTTTGGGGTTAGTTTTAGCATTTTTGTATAGTATGCATTACTAGTGCGCAATTGTAATGCTATAGGCCTATACGTATATTGTACCAGTACAAAATTATATTCTGCACTATTCTAACCTAGTCTAATAATACATGTATATCAGAACGGCGACTGAAATACACCGCTTCTGCAGATTTCGCCGAATATATTAAAAAAAAAAAAAAAAAAGGCCGCCAACATACTCGTAGAATTTATGTATGCTCGGAAAACACCGTTTAACAACTAACGACTTAATAGATAAGGTCACGCGATCAATATTACCGAGTAGGATTATACCTACTACGTTTTCGTAAACGCCCTAAAAGTCGTCAATATTTTAGCTTCTCTGGCATGGCCGCACGACGCAGGCCGCCGAAGGCCACGTGCCGGCGTGGTGGCTCTCAAGTTCAAGCCAGAGCCGGTTTCCGGTCGGCCTGCCGCACCGCGCTCGGAATAGTTGATCAGCCGCAGCCAATCAGCATGCAGCATCAGTTGGCGGCCGGCCCGGCACGGCTCGTCCATGGCTGCAAGTACGCCTGAAGCACCGAGCGGACGGCATCTGCAACCTCGATAGAGTTCGCTCGCTGGTAAGTTAAGGAAGGGCATCACAATGCATACTGGAGTTTCTGTTTTCTCAGCTGTTTTAGTTATTCAGGAACACTCATTTGAAATACATAATAACAGCTTTTTGGTAATTTAGGCCTACGTTTTCTTGTCATAAGCTTATAAATCCACAACATGACCAATAATGTTGACATAATCAGTCAAAACATCATTTTTATGGCGTAAGTAGGTGCTTGCAGTTTTATTGTCGTTGGGTAAAGCGAATATAAATTTGTCTTTACTAAATCCAAAGGCCTGTATATGCGTCTACTGTCAAAGAGCTGTATTAACACTTTTTAAGTAATTTAAATGAAAATATCAAGTTGGAAATTTAAAACGATGGATGAGAGCCAAGTTCAAAAAACTTTAGGGGTATGAGCAACTGTCAACTCATTCATTCGTTTTTGGGCGTATAAAATGTATTTGAGTTTCATTATGAAATTTCCGGCTACGTTAAGTTACAGAGTAAGACTGTGATATAAGGTAAGAGGTGACGGTATGCCTGTAGTAGTTAGTTTATAACCCTGTAGAAGAGTTCGGAGTAGAATATTGAATACTTAATTTCGACGGTTTGAAATGTTGCAACAGTAATTCTATCAGTACATATTTTTCATTGTCTAATGAAGTTAAACTTTCAGAAATGAAAACGACTAAAGACTTATGATGAAATATTCATTAATCCAAAATGAAGTTCCTTAAGATACATTAATGACGTTATTTCGTTATTGTAACATTAAAAATTTTACGATATATCGTATTCTAAAACCTTTTAAAATAGGAAACAATAATAACGGCCAAAGTTTAAAAAAATCCATCATTGCGGTGAATGTTCCAACTTATGGGCGCGGTTAACCACAGTTTTCAACGTCTTTATTTATTTTTATATTTGTACCAAATATTTTTGTCTCATTTCAGACATAAATTGTGATTAAATCTTCCTCTTAGGAAATTTGTTTAACTCTCATAGTTTTTGCGTAATGAGTCGTAAACGTCAAAATTTGCACTTTACGGTTTTAAGTACGCCACTAAAACCAACTGACATACCAAACAAAAAAAAATTCACAGTGCATAACAATGTTGTAGGCTGTGATTTGGCATACATAAAAACAACAAATAAAATATTTTTGTACTTAATAAAAAATGCTGAATTTTGAAATCAAATTTAAAAAATTCAACAATTTGGTCATATAAGTACGGTAAGTGGGGGTTTTGAATGCAGCATGTGCAAACGTAAGACTCGATTAAATATTAATTTGTATTTAGAAATCATTTATGTTGTCATAAATTATTTAATTCACTTAAAAAATTGAACATAAATTACGATCATATGTCACCGACATTTTGTTATGACATAAACAATTTCCACGCATATCTAGATTAAATGTTGTTGTGAATCCAATTTTTAATTCTTAACGTACGTATGATTGTGAATACGGTTTAACGGTAGTCCGAGTGTGTTAGTAACCTCCTGAGTTGTCCTAGGCGCCTGATACACCGCTAGCGGTAGGAGCGTAGAGAGCAGGCGCTGCCACACACACACACACGCCTGCGAACCTCTGTGGTTCGTGTGTGTGTGTTTGTATGGGTAGGTGTGTTGGTGTGTGTATGTATGTGTGTGTTGCTAACTTCTTTTGTCGTATCACCGCCTGGTAGCTCCGTACCTTTCAACTGCTCCGTACTTTTCAAACTAAGTCCCTCCCGCCTCCCCCCCTTTTTTTCTTTTTAGAACGAGGGCGCTCTCCTCCATCCACACACACATACATACACACACGCAGCAACGTGTGCAGATAGATCTGGCAAGCATAGGCCCTTTTTTCCTATCGTGTAGAATTTTTATTTATTTTAAAATTAGAAAACTTTCTTTACATATGAACGTACGGCGTAAAAAAGTATGTATCTCAGTTGAGTATCCGGGGGGGGGGGGGAGGGGGGTGGTGAATAGGGGCCATGGTCACTCTCGAGACTGCTCCAAAAATATAAAATGAAATAAATGCCTAGTAAAATATTGAAAAGTTTACCTCATCCTTTTCCTAGAGCTTTTTAATAGACAATAAATAATACAACATAGCCAACACCACCATTTGTTGAATCAATATGGAAGCAGAATATTAAAAATGTACCTAATTAATTTTATATTAGCACAAAGGTTTTCACTTTTAAAGTATAATTTATCCTAGCACCATTTTGCACTCGGAAATATAAATTTTCCCGGGGGAGGATCCCTGTACCCCCTCAATGTTTGACTTGGGGGTGTGGGTATAGCTATGTTTTAACGCATAGTCCTCTCCAAGATCCGGAGCACTCACATAGTTTATAGTCGTTCAATGTTTTAAAATACGTTTTGCTAAGCGCATGATAAAATGAAACAAAGATAATTTTGCAAATTATTTTGTCTTATTAGCTTGATACAATTCTGTTAAAAGAAATATGATATGGTTATCTCGTGCGATCAAAATTACGTTCAAATAGACACAATTTTTAATATGCGAACAGAACATGAATAAAACCTTACTAAGGCACAGAATTATTGTATTTCTGAAAAAAAAAAAAAAAAAATGTTTTTAATATATCTCACGTGTGATCAAAATATGTTCAAATAACCGCCATTTTAAAAAAGAGGGATCACGGAATTAACATAAAATATTAAACCATAGTCACCTTCGTTGGTACTATATGCGTACCGAGTTTAATAATGACACTCTGGGAAATTGTACTTCAGGAATTTCGTATGTTAAAAAAACATCTTTATCTATATACCATTTTGAAAATGTGAACACGGAATGAACAAAATGCACAGAAGTAAATTCAGCATATCAAGTATTATATGTGTACAAAGTTTGATGATAAAAAAACATAGCCTATTACATGCCATTATGTAGACATGGCCATAACTAATGTGATCGAAAAATGTTAAAATGGCCGCCACTTTGAAAATACGAACACTACGTAACCAAAACACACAAACGTCAAATCAGCTTTTGATGAAATTCGAAAGTAAAAAATAATCAGCTATGTTATATAATGCTAAAAACTTGAAAATAGCAGCTATCTTAAAAATATGAACACTGTGTGAATCAATTTATAAATATCAGGTAATCTTACTAAGTACTTTATGTGCACCGAGTTTGAAAACATTAGGAATATAAAAAACGGTTTCTTCGATATCTCGTGAGATCGAAAAAAAATTTGAACAGGCACCATTTTGAAAATGTCAACACGTCATAAACAAAATACAGAAAAGTCAAGTGGGGTATATGTGAACCAAGCTTCATGAAATTTGGTTTAGGGTTCAAGTACAGATACACACACAGGAAGGTAATGTTATAAGCCTGTTTTTTCCTTCAGTAGAAAGTCTCAAATTTATGCTTGTGTAGAACACGCGAAAATAAAAATTAAATTTGAAATATTAAAATAAAACTGTTCAAAACACAAATGAAGCATTTTAAAACCAAAACATAATTTCCCTTGCCTGTCTGAAGAACAACGTTGCGGGAACATGAGATGACACACGAGAATATTGATAATTCCACATCCTGGAGTGCACCGAGGCGTAACCTTCATAGTAAAATATTGTCAGAAGTGGGATTCGAACCCACGCCCACAGAAGTGGACTGCGACCTGAACGCAGCGCCTTAGACCGCTCGGCCATCCTGACACATGCTGATAGTTGGCTGCCGTACAGAAGCAGTAGTCGCTTGGCAACTGACAGATTGTAAGCTGAAGATCATTCGGCAGAACAACTACGCAAGTAACAAAACGAGCAGCCTTCGAAATTTACATTCCGGAAATCTGGTGCTATGTGCATTATAAAACGACCTGTTTTGAAATCTTATAACAGTAGTGCATTTGCTTTACATGACAGGTTTAACTAAGTTACCTATAATGGTGGGAGGAAAATGGTATAACAACAAAGTAACTCTGAAAAGAATTCTGCTGATATAAGCAAAATTTTCAATGTTTAGAGAAATGTTAATTTAGTTCAGGTAATTCGGTTGTGATACGACAAACATAAAAAACAAATATAAAAGCAAAAACTAGAATCATTATGAGAAAGCTTTTAATCAAATTGAGTGTGTACCTTGATTAAGTATTACATGTATTACTCTATATAACATATGTATTTAAAATTTTATTGAATTATATACTAGGATATCCTACAGCTGTATGCATATGTGTGTGTATATGTACATGCTCATGTATATATGTATGTATATTTAACAATGTCTGTGTGCAAGCTGAAATTAAGTAGAAATGTGATAGTATATATCTGTAGGAAAAAAAGTGTATATGTATAGGTGCATATAGCATACAGCCTATGTATGTTACATCCAATGCAAATAGTAGGCTTTGCTAGATTTGAATGAGTTTAAAGAATAATGACACTATATATTTCCTTCTAACCTGATTGTAAGACTTGAGGCTACTTTGTTAAGTACCATGAAAGGCCCATGTCAATTGTATTTGTCAAACACTCGCTCTTCCCCCCCCCCCTTTTTTCCCCGCCAACCCCCTGTAGTGTATTCTTGTATATACAGTTTCTGTATGCGAGCGCAAGCTCTTTGAAACATACATGTATAATAATAATAAATAATAATAATAATAACGCAAAATTTAAAAACGTATTCAACAACCAACATTATTTTTGTTTTTAATAAGCGTTCTTCTTAGTTGTGGAGCCAGAGTTGACACACACAAAATATTACTTCCGTCCATCCATTGCAGTCTGCGTATGTCTTACTCTGTGTGCGAAGGTAAGAAAGTAAATAAAACTATAGCAATCCTGGGCGCGGTCTACCGCAATTTTCATCATCATTATTTTATTTTGTATTTGTACCAGATTTTTTTTTCTTGTTTTAGACAGAAAATGTGACTCAATTTGGCTCTTATGAATTTTTTTTATCTCTCATAGTTTTCGCGTAATGGCTTGTTAAAGTCATATTTTGCATGTTTCCGTTTTAACGACTTCACTGAAAGCAACTGATTTACCAAACTAAAAAAAATCACAGTAGATAAAGACATTGCAGGCTACAGTGACATGCTCATAAAGTTAAAGAATAAATATTATTTGTATTTTTAAAAAATTATTGAATTTTTTAAATTTTTATTTTCAGTTTCAGCAATTTTATAACATTCAAATAATTTTTATTCTTTAATTTCATGAGCATGTCATTGTAGCCTGCAATGTCTTTATCCACTGTGATTTTTTGAGTTTGATATATCAGTTGGTTTTAGTGTAGTCGTTAAAACGGAAACATGCAAAAATATGACTTTAACAAGCCATTACGCGAAAACTATGAGAGATAAAAAAATTTCACAAGAGCCAAATTTAGTCACATTTTGTGTCTACAATAAGAAAAATAATATCTGGTACAAATAAAAAATAAAATAAATGGTGATGAAAATTGCGGTAATACCGCGCCCTTAAGAGGCCTAAAGGAGCGCATTGAATTTTACTTTTTGAGGTCAAACATATAAATTCAAAAGTTAATAAACTTTACCAGTCACATTTTTCGAATATTTACATTATTAAAGTTATAACTGGAAGGTCTGATGCCATAGTGAATTAGTGAATAAGAGGGGTGGAAGGGGCGTGTGTGACTGTGAAACATTACAAAAAAAAATTTTTTTCGTATAAATGGCATTTCTGAATAAAGACGTTTACTTGCCATAAATTCCGAATAATAAATATCCGCACGTCATTTAACTAATATTTACTCACAGTTGGCAACTATGGAAAATAAAAATTTATTAAAGTGTTTCAAAATCACCTCACGTGTCCAGTCATCCCTGCTTACTGTAAGTCCATTTTTTGTTACTGGAATGTGGACATTTTTTGGCCTAAACTAGATGTGTATGTGATTAAATAAACACGACCAATGTTTGTAATAAAGAATACGTTATTCATACTAATACTGAAGTCTGGGTTCGCGTCTGAACTAGAACTAATTTTCCCCAACATTTGAGAAAATGTGCTTGGATCACTATGTGATCAGAACCTCGAATTCATTTATCAGAACATCATTAACGCCTTTATTAAAACAAACATAAAGGCCATTATACTAAATTTGAGGCCGTATTATGTTACTCTGAACCAAATGGCTCAGATGCCCTCAGTAACACCATGGATACGTATTTCCAGTTCAGTGGATTATGAGTAGTGATGACTCGCCTATCGCTATCTTGGTAGTACCTACTAACCTAGCTTGAATTTCTAGATTATTTTACCAACTTTCTGAATCTGTGTGTTGCTGTGTGAATTTTATTAGCAGCAAATCAACCGGCTGTTTTACTTGTGCTGCTAATATTTTTATTTCCTTTGCGTTTGCAAGCTTTTGTATCGTTAACAGGAAATAATTATTAAAAATAATGTGTTTAATATACCTACTACGTTTTTAAAACGAACTTAAAAGTATAAAAATAATTTATCCTATGAAAATACTTGCGAGATAAAAAAAACCTGGGACGCATGCAGGAAGTAGCTGTCGTCGAGAAAACTCACAGAACAGTTCATGTAATTTTAAGTGCAATAAAATTGTTTGTGATTGAGGTGAACTATTCATGCACCAACCAATGTATTTTTTTTTTTTTTCATTTTTATTTATTTTTTATTGTTACTGTAGATCTTTGCTGCCGAACAGCAGAAAAAAAAACAACAGACAAGATAGCTACTTCGCGTTAAAAATGATTCCGGCTTCATTTTCAAAACATATATTGGAAATGTTGATATTTACATATAACTTTTTGTGCCTATTCGTGAAATTTCTAAAAATAAAAACTGTACGTATTTTGAAATTAAACTCTTTGCTGATAAGGTTCGCAGGTTTTCGCTGCTATTGTCAACGAGATCTAGACTACTGGATTGTATCCGCGCCACTGTCATTTCTCTTCCCATGACTTTAGTTTAGACATTCAACTGAAAGTTTAAAGAACACCATTCGAAACTTCCACGCTCACAATGTTTAAATCCTCATTTGTCAGTTATAGTATAACAAGTCAGTTATAGTATAACAAGCATGACTAGGTCTTTGCAATTTTTATTTTAATAATAAGTGAATGTTTTTAATATTTTGTCGCGAACATTTCTTACAATTTTTAGCAATAACTGCGTTTCAAAAATAGCCATAGTTTGTAGTTTTTTTTTATAGCGCGTCAGCGTTCTGCCAAGTTCGAAATACTGATATACGGACTCTTGCTTTGAGATCGAATGTAACCATTTCTGTGTGAACTAGTGCTTATGTTCCTAACTAATAAAGTAAATTATAATTTTTCAAAAAATTTATTGCATTTACCAATGTAAAATATCATATCAAAAAACACCAAACAAGTTATAAAATATATTTTTCTAGCCTGTAGGTATTATTACAGTTGCGAAAATTTTTTATGCATAAAACATATTCATCATCATGGAATTAAAAAAAAAAAAATAATAATATAAGTTGCAAGGCGGGTAACCTTGTAATTACCGATTTGTATTGTACATTTTACTGTTTCTAGGTTTGTAATTTCTCATATTTGTAATTTTTCAGATTTCCATTTGGTCTTTAATTTGCGTGTGTTAAGGTAATTCTTAGTAAACTAGATTTCAAAATACAGCTTGCTTCCTGTCACGTTATCAATAACTATAGTGAGGCACCCATTCCATAAGCAGAACCCGAAAACTAGGACGCAAAACGGTTTCGTCTTTAATTACACTTTGAGCGGTGTATCGGTAGTCACCTTGACTAGAAATTAATACGTATCAAAACCGTTACACCACCGATAACACTTGGAACTAACGGCTTCCTGTCCAGTTACGTCGCCAACTCCCCCCTTCCCTTCTCAACTAAACGAAGTACGTTCACCCGGTCCGTGGAGCGTCTATTTTGTAAGCGAACACGAGGCACGTTGTGTGGTACATATAAATAGGCGCTAGTAATTGCAGCTTGTTTCGTGCAGAGAGAGAGAGATAGAGAAAGAGAGAGACAGCAAATAACCACCCAGATAACAACCCAACTGGCTTTACAGAACATTTACTCTTTAATTTAAACCGGGCATCCTATATATTTTTTTCAGGCTGTTTGTAGAACAAATGCGGGAATGAATAAACCGGAAATATACGTGTTATATTAACGCTGATATAACTGAGCGTTGATAACATAATATTACACAGGCTATAAATGTACATGAACCTGAAGTAGCTTAGTAGTTTTAAACGGGTTTGAGTTTGTCAGACAGCAATAGTCACTGCTTCAATAAATGTAAGTATAAGTTTCAATATATTAAGCCGTGTGCCTATATAAAATCACAATACGTCAAAATATTTACGTTAAAAAAAAGGTTTGACGTAAAAGTAAGGAACCGTGTGTTCGGAAACAAAACTCTTTTATGTGCTTCAGAAAGTATGTATTTGATTATTTCGTATGAAAATAAAAACATTTCTTTGAATCGCTGTGCGAAATGTTTTTCTAAGAAATGATCAAAAGTCAGGAGATGATGCGAATACATTACCTAAAGAAGCAAAAAAGGGACATTCAAAATGGGTCAAGAAATAAACCCTTTGGTCGGTAAATGACACGTGTGTCGTTTGACACTTTGGCATGACGTAGATGAAGTCAAAATATAGCTTTTCAGAAAGACAGCCATTTGAAGTTTCGTGTATAAACCTTACATCAAAACGGAGACAACTAAATATGCCCACCGCTGGTTTTTATTAAAAATAAATAAATAAAAATAAACTGAATGTAAGTTTCTGTTTTTCCCGATTTCTATGTATTTTAATTGTCTTCCTAGAAAGTCGCGGCTCTGTATAGCAAAACAAAATATAAAAATGTTTTCTAAATAATTTTCTTAGCTCAATTTTAAATCAACATAAAATATTTTAACATTTTTAAATAACTATAACTGACGTATAAAATTAAAATTAAGTGACCAAAATAACAGTCATTAAAGATGGCCACCACCCTTTTTTCTAAAATTGTTTATCTCAGTTTCGGTTTTAAGTTTTTGTTGTTGCGAGAAACGGCCATGCAGTTCAGTTCATATATACTATATAAAATTGAAACATCAGTTTATATCGAGATTAGGAATAGGGGGTGGCTAGTCCCATGTCCATCCTCCCTACCTACGTAGTGATGGATGGACTCCAGTTGGAACACTTTGAGAGGTTATGTCACCTCTTTTATTAAAGTTAATCATGTTATTGTATAATAAATTAAGGGTGTGAAGAAAAACCGGCAATGTCTCTTAACAGAACCGACATATTTTACGATAAGGTGCGTACTACTGGGCACAAATTGTACTAGGAGTTATTTAGTCTTCTATACACGGTGAAAAATAGTTAATATGTAAATTTTTAAATCAGCGTAATCATTTTATAACTACGCTGTTGTATTTTGAATAAAATGTGTACGCATGGTGAGAAGTAAGGTAATTTGTTATGCCCTTATTGAAATACTTTTAAATCTGACAAAATTTTAAATCAGGAAGAAATTAAGACAAACTCAGCATTGTTAGTGACGCGGCCTCTTAAGGTGGCTGCCTGGTGACGGGTCTGTTTGTGTGTGTGAGGAAAAAATAGATGAGGCGCTACGAGCGACGCCGGCCGACACATGTATCGTAATATCGCCTCTATGCACTAAGTAGTAAACGCGTGCGCAATGTTCCCTCCGTAACGGTTTTTTTTGTGGGGCCTAAAAATCGGTGACCCTATCATTTTATTGGACGCATCACTGCAATGAAGTCCGTTGTTGATGTAGGCTAGACCTCAAAATTTCGAAGGAATCTGATACACACATAATGAGAAACAACAGTCAACAAGTTAAGACTTAAATTTTAAAAAAATAATAATAAACACCGACTCACAGGATACTTAATTCAAAAGACAAGTAGAATTGCTCACATTCACTTTAAAAAAAAAATAGAAAAGAGCTGATGATCTTTAAACGGCTAAGCAGATTTCCTTGAATCATAGATAAGAACACTCTCGATCAAGTCAGCTTTCAAACAAAAGAAACCGCAACAAAATCGGTCCATTCGTTTAGGAGCTACGATGCCACAGACAGACACGTCAAACTTGTAACGCCCTTCTCTTTGCGCCTGGAAAGTGGGATGGGAAGGGGGGGGGGGGGTGCAAAAAAAAAAAAAAAGACGACTGTAACAAAGTTTGAGGGCTTTAAAATAATACTTCCAATGTGCGTAGCGTGTTGATAGTCATATTCACAAGTAGTGTGAAGTGCTGTTTGTTTTGTACATAAGCAGTGTGGACGCAAGTTTGCCGGTCTCTGAGAATAAGCGTAACTCCGTACACGCTGCAGGAAGCTCGAGCGCCAGTCAAGTACCCGCCATATTGAATAATGAAACTTAGGCATTTAATTCGGCCTACATATTCTCTGTAATTTGTTATGCTGCGAGAAGGTAGAAGGAATACTTACTTACATTGTATACAGTTGGCATTGATTTACTACTATTATATTTTACAAAACATTTGGTCACCCGTTTAAAATTTTTACATTCTTCCTCCGGAAGGTTACAAGTCAAAAACTAAGAAAGGTAATGAAGGTGTGACAGTCTGGTAACACTTTCAGAATGTAATATGTGCCCAATGTGAGACGGGATATTTTAATAAATCTCATTGTATGGAACTTACATCGAAAATTAAATAATTAGAAGGTGGACCCACTGATCCATCTTAAACAGTCCAAATTGAAAATTCGCTCCACTCGAGTAAGGATAATTCTACTATAGGTTGCGAAACTTAATGTCATTTGTTAGGTAATGAAAATGTTTGTCGCTAGCACGGTCGTAGAAGAACAGGTCTGGACACTCGCCTATCTACCATTGTATTTTGCTTGACCCCCTTGTTGTTTGGCTGTAGTTCGTCAAGTTACCTAGAATGTCGTACTTTTTGGCGCTGTTTTCCGGGTGGTCGGACTCAAACTCCGTCCACTTTTTTCCATTGTTTAATTTATAAAGTAAATAAAGATTGCTGGAGCCTTTTCTTAAATTTTTGAACGAAGGAAGTATTTCATAAATTGAAAAAAAAAATACGTTTTGATAAATTGTTTATCTTAGTGGGAAGGAAGTGGGCGGAGTTTGAGCCGACCGCCCTAACATCAGCGTCAAAAACCTACAGCATTGTCGTGAACTTGGCGAACTACAGCCAAACAACAAGGGGGTCAAGTTTCCAGGCGAGTGTCCAGACCTGTTCTTCTACGGCCGTGGTCGCTAGTTGCTCTGCCATCAGTTAAGGGAATACGAACTTTGCCGAGGTCGGTATACCGAGGATTTGCGGATATTGTTTAACGTCTTTTACGAGACTTTTATTCGTTTGTCTACAAGACCGTGTACACAATACTGTGTAGCAGTCACATTCGTGGATCCTCGCTACCGACCTCGGCAAAGATCGTAGGTCCCCTAATCGACAGAAGCGCAATTGGCAGCAGAATGTTTCCTTTGCCAAGTTCGTCCATGAGCATTTTGTTTATCTTCCTCACATGTAGTAGAATTAACCTGAAGGGCACGATGTACTGCAATTTTAATCACAATGTTTTAATTTTTACCAGATTTTTTTTTTGTTTTAGACACAAAATATAACTAAATTTTGTTGTTATGAAATTTTTTTATCTCTCGTAGTTTTCGCACAATGGCTTGTTAAAGTCAGGATTTGCATGTTTCCGTTTTAAGGACTACACTAAAACCAACTGACATACCAAACTGAATGAATTCACAGTGGATAAAGTCGTTGCCGACTACAATTTCACGTACATAAAAACAAAGAATAAAAAATTTCTCTATTGAAATAAAATGCTGAAATCTAAAATAAAAAATTTTAAATTATCAATATTTTTTTAAATACAAAAATATTTTATTTTGTCGTTTAACATTCCTGAACTTGTAGCCTACAACATCGTTATTCACTGTGAATTTTTTTTTTTTCAGTTTGGTGAGCGAGTTGGTGTTAGTGTCGACCTTAAAACGATAACATGCAAATTTTGGCTTTAACGAGGCACTACGCAAAAACTATGCTAGATAAAAAAATTATAAGAGAAATATTTAGTCACATTTTGTGTTTAAAACAAGAAAAAAAAATAACTGGCGCAAATATAAAATAAAAACATGGTGATTTAAATTGTGGTTGACCGCACCCTTAAGAGTGGCTCGTGAGACGTGCTGCAGCTTGGAACGGAATTTTTTCTTGCGTTACCATAAAAATGTTTCTAAGAACAGAAGACATATCTCAAACTGTGTCCCTAGGGTTTTAAAAATGGCGTCCGCTAGTTAAAGACATAATTTCCAAGCTCCTCGAAAGTGCTAAAAATGACTTTTCCTGTTGCTGTGGCTGAGAAATTATCAACCGTAATCGTAAAACAAAAGCATAGAAACCTGCATTGGACATTATCACATATTTTCCTCGAATAAATTAACAGGGTCATCGCTTGAAGTCGCATCGAGAAACACATTCTACGAAAACACTACAAGTTAATTTGGTCCTTTCGCGCCTATAGAGGCGATGAAGTGTTTGACGGACTTGTTACATTCGACTTATCGCCTTCCCCGTTTCCGTGCTTCAAACGTAAAAAAAAAAAAAAAAAAAAAACTAGCGTCCACTAACTATTAACCTGGGTTACCCGGGTGAGTGGACTCACCTAGGCGACAGTTGAGAATGCGCGGGTTCTTGACAATCCAGTCGCGCATCTGTTGCAGCGCTTGTTGGCGACCGTAGTCATCCTCTCTGAGCTCTTCCTTGGCGATCTTCTGAGTCTCCGTGGACAGCTTGCACACGTATGTGTCCGGCTCCCGCACCCACGACCTCATGCTGCCACCTGCAACACACACAGATTACGTAGTCAAACACACATGTTCCTACACACTAAAAAAATTGAAACCTTTTCAGAGATTTTCTTTGAAAATTTACAAATCCTTGTAAAAGTACAAACATTTAATTGTAAAATCGTCGAAGTAATTATTGTAGTAAATGTGCACAAAGTTTCTTTATGAAATTATTTGTTTATAAAGTTACAGCGATTTTATTTGTAAAAACTTAGGAAAGATTAGTAGTCTGCCAAAATCACAGATCTGCCGAGAATAATATTGTGATAAAAAAATCAGATCTTCTGGAATAAAGTGAATTTTAGTATTGGTTGCATGATTCAACCTAAAAAACAGTTATCACAAAATTTACAATGAAAGTATAATAAAAATATGAAATACTATACGTGTAAGGTGCACACTGAGTGCTTCTACGAATTTTATTTATTTATTTTTATTTCAAAATAATTTGTTGTTAAAGGTAAACGGGTACTTAAAATTCAATTTTTTCTAAGTTACAAATACAAGGCTATAACTTGTTGTTTTACGAACATATACTTTGTATTTCAGTACAAGGATAACCATTGTAGTATTACAATGGATATATTTGGTAACTGGAATGATTTTCTTCGGTAACTGGGTTTCCAGGGAGTTCCTTTGTAAAAGTACAAACAAAATTTTACATTGTCGGGCAATGGGTGTAAGGCCTTGATACGGAAATAGGAGGAAACCATCTGCCATATTGATACATGAAGAAAGATATTGGTTACCATTGTAACGTGTATAGTTGTGCTGTGGGTTGTCCAACCATAACCTCATTTTTCAATACACCTACAGGAACAGCTGACTGTACTCCACCATATTGTTACGTGATTAAACTAAGTTAAGGTTAATTCTACAACAGGTTAAGGACTTTGTACAATAGTGCTGTGCTACAGCGATGTGCGATTTGCGATCGCCTCGTGCGAATTGTCGCTCGTATAATACTAGGGCAGCGGCGGGGTGTTTCATGCCTTCCACTTTGCAGGGGTCTCTTTAGACCATGGTCGTAGAAGAACAGGTCTTTCCTTTGTTTGAGAGCTTCTGAATTTTACTAAGAGGTTGCGTTCTATTTTAAAAATACCGGTCCTTTATCACCAGGAACCTTTCAGACATTTTCTTCAATAATATTTTTTATAAGTTGACTAGTTTCTATAACGTTTTCTTCTAGCACATGCAACACTGCAATGAGTTTCACGTGCCATGTAGGCAAACAGTCTAAATCATACTATCTACACTTTTGGGCTCTGGTGAGTCTATCCTGCTGAATATATGTAGAGCCTACGTGACCCGCTGCAGCGGCACGCGTACAACAACAGCCTTGAAGAGATCGTCTTGAAACACCGAGGCAGGTCGGCGACAAGAATGCAGAACCTCTTGCAACAATCAGCGATAGCACTCTCATCAAGGCCAGGGGCGCAGTCTGTCCGTATTGTGATTCAGAAGCTGGAAGGACGTTAGTAGTCGTGAACGGCGGTGGCTTCTCGGGAATATCCGAGCAAGCACCATTGACGTCAGTGGCTGTGTGATTGCTGCCAAGTCCAGTGCCGGGCATGCGCGGCAGAATAATGTAGAGGGCTGGGAGAACGTGGGACAAGACACGTAACATCAGCTGTCGACTAGTTGTAAGGAAATAGGTGTCTACTTGAAAGCGTGGATAAGAAATGACGTGTTAAAATATTTTCAGTGGTGAGTGAGAGATTTTAGTCAGCGCTCAACATCGAGGTCTTTAGCGCTGGTGAGGATTGTCATGAGGTGAGTATGGAGTAGTGCCGGAATGAAAGGGCGAGGGAAAAGGAAGATCACCGAGAAAACCCGCCGACCAGCAACATCGTCGCACGATTCCCACACATAAAAAAATTCGGGGACCGATCTCGCCGAGAATCGAACCAGGATCGCCTTGGTGGGAGGCCCCCCTATCTTCAGTGGTGTTCAGTCGTTTCAAATGATCTCCAATGTGAGCATCATCGAGATGAATAAAAATTTCGGTGGTGGCATATATGTAAATTCTACAGCCACTGACCCCTTCCCTCTAATTTCTCTAGTGGGATATAACGATCTTACAAAGGCTTGTGTAGTAGGCATGTGCAGCCATCATTATCAGGATATGCCAGGATAGATAAGAAATCCTACTACCTCATTGATAAAGGAAGCTCATTAAAACCCAAACCAAGGAAGATACAAGAATGTTCTTGCTATCACGAATAGTACACATAATACAGTTTTACATAAATACACTTTAAGAGTTATGGGATGCTAGCTTCTTTTTTTACGTTAGAGGCACGGAAACGGGGAAGTCTATAAGTCGAATATCGAATATAACACGTCCATCAAACACCTCATTGCCTCTAAGCGTGAAGGACTAAACTAGCGGACGGTGTTTTTCTAGAAACAGTTTTTCAACGGGACTTCAAGCGATGACCCTGTTATTTTATATGCGGAAAGTGTGTGATAAATTCCAATGCAGCCTATAATGCACGTTACTACGATTTGGTTTCCCGATTTACGGTTGATGTCTTCTCAGCTGCAGTAACGTGAAAATAATTTTTAGCACTTTTGAGGGTCTTGTAAATCATTTTTTTAAATTAGCAGACGGCATTTTTTAAAATCACAGGGATATAGTTTGAAGTGTTTCTTCTTTTCGTAGATAAATTCATTCGATACATTTTTAATAGTTACACAAGAAAAAAATACTTTCCGTACCGCACTACAGCACGTCTCATGCGCCAGGCCTGACTGACTGAATCCACCGTATTGGTACACTGCTTGAACAATTCTCGGTAGTTTTATGTTGGTCTGCAGGTAATTTCGGTAGCAGTGGCAGCAACTACGTGGATTGTTTCCTACTGAAGATCTTGCAGATGTGCGGACCACCTGGAATTTGAGGTAACGTAGATGAACTACAGGGAACTCAGCTAGACTTTAACGGGTAACAACATACGTGTATTTAAATCTCTCTTTTTTTTTAAGTTTTATTTGCAAACTATTTTTAATGTTTTCTATGAATATGTTGGCAATGCTATGGGCCGAAATGAGTGATTCTTGTAATTTTAATTTATCGTTGTTTTACTTCGTTCGTATATAAATTATAAATTTCGCTTTTGTACTCCAAAGGTAAAATATTCGAATTAAAATTTTTCGTGAAATAGAAAATTACTGAAGCGAATATTACTTCACCCAAAAAGTATTGAATACGAATTAAGGTCTAGGTAGGAGTGCGTGCACTGAGCGAATTATTATTATTTTTTTTTTAGAACAGCATTAAGAAGGCAGTGTAAGATAAAAACTATTTGTATGATTCTTACTAGACGTTTTATTTTTTTATTTTCCGATATTACAGAACACTTACATACGAAGAAACCATACGCCAAGCTGCTTTTCGTGTTAAATTAATCGCAACTATCATAACTCTAAAACCAAAAATTATATAGAATTGTGAAGTCCGACCAGAGAGTATTTATAACTTTTGCATTTTCGCACAGCAAAATGAGGAAAGTCCGAGGTCGTGGGAACGAGTGTGGTTGTTCCAAGACTCCTCATTCTATTTGTTAATGAGAGGGTTTTATGGTCGCGTCTTCTACGACTTCCTGAAAGAGAGGGTGGGTTCTCGTTAAAACAAACTACCTTCATTTGGCGTTTTGTTGTAACGCTGCCCCTGTTGGAAAGGGAAAGGGGGGGGGGGGGGCAAGAACAACGCAGAAGTCGAAGCTGTGAGAAGAAAAGAAACAATCACCCAGTCCCGCGGAAATGAAGACAGCGACGCGAACTATTATTTCAAGAAATTAAGATTCACTTTTATTTTCCTTTGACGCCGATATTAGTGGGAAACCTCAGCATTCTAGAGTCGCGCTCTGCTATTCTTTTTCGGATATTTATGAGTGCATTACAAAAGGGGCTCTCATATTTTACCACACAGAAATTTCTTGATGTAGCCTACCTAGAGACTCCATTATGTGAGCTCAAGTAGCGTAGGTAAGTAAGACTTGACACTTAGTTTACAATGAAGTCATTTGTGTGAAGTATGCTTTAAAGACGAACGCAAGTTTCTATCCTTGTTTGTTTATACAGTTCGGTGGGTATTTGCCCACACACGACAGTCTGAAACCGTCAATTTTCGAAAGTACGAAAATCGTATTTCTAATAAGCGTGCCGAACTCTTAATCTTATAGCGACTTAACTTGAAGTTTGTATAATTTTCGTCAGTTCACTCGCCTCCGGGTTAGATACCCGCTTGGGCTAGTCTCGGATCTTTCACGTGTGGGGAACGTGGCGGACGTTGCTGTTCGCGGGCGGGTTTTCTCGGGGCTCTCCCGATCCCCCATTCATTCCGTCGATGCTCCATCTGTAAGATCTCATTTCATGCCATCACACGTTTATCTCTGTTCCTCCAAGCTGGCGGTTGCCTTAATCAGAATCATTAAACGATGCACGGAGAAACCTTGTAGCGACGCGAGATCACCTGAGATAAATAGATATATTCATAGGTGTACAAATGTAATGCACGTTAAGTAGTTTCGTTAGAAAATACTAATCGCAACTCACAGCAAAGCATTTTAAGCGCAAATATGGGAGGTCCCTGAAAAGCTGTGCTTTCAGTTTTGGTTATGGGTTATGAGGTAGATATGAAGCAGAGCCGCAACGAAGGGGAGAGAAAAGTAGGACATTCCAGGGAAAACCCACATACCAACGCGGCATCGTCCTTCGCGGTTCCCATGGTTGACCTTGCCGGAAATCAAACCAGGAATTCTTTGGTGGCATGCGAGGCACACTATGGCCACTGCGCCAACCACGACTTTCAGCGTTCGAGATTTACAGAGAAAGGGATTTAGGTTGTGTTGGGGAGGAGGGCGGTTCCTACGCCATTTCAATTAATTAGGAAGTTGACGACATAGAGAGAGGACACCTGGGGCTGTTAGGTGAGGGTGATGAGGTGGTTCACCATCGCATTCTGAACTTGGGAAGGTAGCATTCAATTTTTCATCCCCAACCAGAAATTGGTCCCTGGACCATTGCACCACAGGTCAGGAAATCTAACCACTGAGTCAAGCTTTCGGACCAAAATTTACAGCGTGTTAAAAAAAATAAAATCTACTTCACGAGGTTATAATTTTAGAGAAACTATATCACCAGTGTTTGCGTATACACCCGTACCTCCATAAATAACAGTTCTGGAATAAGTTTTTTATTTTGGAGAATTGAAACCTTCTTGCCTGAGATAAGTGGTAAAAGAGAGGAAAACAGCGAAAATTGCTTTAGAAAATAGCATTTTAAGGGGAAGCGTTAGACAATTTTCTTGTATTTTTAGTTTTGAGCCATAACATTTATTCAATTCGTGTTATCAAAATGTTCTCTTTGGCAAAGCATAGGCTATATTCATTATAAACTGCTTGACATAAATAATAATGAAATCTTTAATTAATTGGCCATGCAGAGGCATTGCAAGGGAACTATAGGTTAGAATTTCTCTGCAATGATTCTGCATAAAAATTAATCTTAGATTCTATTATTATTTACTTCAAGCAGTTTATGAAGAATATATTGTACTATTTGTCGAAGAGAAAATTTAAAAAATACAATTTAAATATATGTTATGGCTAAAAAAACTGACAATACAAGGGAATTGTCTAACACGTCCCCTTAAGAGGAGTCTTCGCCGGTGTCGAATTTCCACCTTGGAGGCGTGGGAACAGCGTACTGATAAGAGCCAGTGTCCTAGGCTTGACGAGAAGTATATCGCCTCTATTCGCAGCGCTCCAAACTGGCGTGCAAGGTTTTCCCTGTAGTCTTTTTACTACAGGACATTAAGCGGTGACCATAAAATTAGATTCTGAATAGTATGAAGTAAAGACCAACACATACCTCTCGCTTTGCACTTAACGAATTCAGGTAATATTTTCGGAGTTACAGCAGTCTAAAATAACCCGTTTTGAGCAGTACCATTTTTTTTTTTTAGCCATTTTGATAGACCTGAAAATCATGTTTCTAACAAACGTGTTGAATTTTTGAAAACATTGAAACATAGTTTCAAGTGTGTGTTCTTTTCGTGGATAAACATAATATGAATGAGTTAAGCGGTCTCGCGTAATAAAGAATACGCGTTATACACGCTGCCGTGCAGTCAATGCGCCAGTCGAGGACTCCTCTTTAGGTAATGTAACATTCAGTTCCTTTAAGGTAAAATGGGGAATTACATCCTGGACACTGTAGTTCAGCTCTATCTGGCTTTCTACATGTGCAACAATATCATACTGTCTCAGATACAGTTTGCGTGCGACTGAACTACGGCGAGCGATACGGGACCTGGAAACTCGGGGGCTCTAAGGCCAAACTCTTGCTGGCTCACCAAGTACTTCATCGCCTCTAAGCATCGCCTCTAAGCGCACCTGGCGTCTGCTTTCTCTTCGATCGCATCTCTTAATAAATATAGAATCACGTGGCCAATTTATAAATGCCCGCAGAACCGTAAAGTTTTCTTTTTAAGGTCATGATCCATCATTTCTATTGCGTTTACGATTATTATTTTTTTAATCCTAAACGAGAGCAGATATAAAAAACTGTTGAACAGTTTGGTTGAAAACAGTGCATACTGTGTAAACTATTTTTCAAGTTTAAGTACGCAACTATTTCCGCTAGTTAAGCAATTAACGGAACTGTCATAAATTAACTATTCAACTAAATTTCCAGGAAAAATCACGCTACACAGCAAAAAAAATAAAAATGTATATTAAATTTGTACAAGTTTTTCGACATCTGCTCAAGTTTAGGAATAAAAAAATAACTATCGTGAAGAGAGTAGAAATTATGGATCACGGCCTTAAGGGTATGGAAAAGTAAGATGTCAATCGAATGACTGGAATACACAGTCGTCGATAAAATTTGATCTACTTATCACAATTCGATTGGACTTCTTTGTCCAGTAGATATATTATTACAAGTATCTATACAGTACTAGGCGGTAGTTTGCCTTGCTTTTCGAGTAAAAACGGATACACTTTACAAACAACTCTATTAAGCAAAAAGCGTTAAGGGCGCCTTCTACCAGCGCGTCAGAGGCTCAGATACGACAGAGACATAAGGTCGACCTTGGAGCGCGCTTAAAATGCCGAATCGCCTTAACGATCCAAGCGCTGAACTAGCGTGCAAGCTTCGCGCCGAATGGTTTTTACTGGGGGACTAACAGATGTGACCATTTAATTTCATTGATGGAAAGTCTGCAATTAAGTTCTGTGCAGATCCCAATCGGAGTTTCACATGTATCCGGTTAGTATATTCTGAAGTATGACAGTCTGAAAAGGCCGTTTTTAGCTATGTTGGAGAACTTAGAAACAGTTATTTTAATGAGGATGGTGTCTTCACAATGAGGTTCCGACCTTGTCTGAAGTTTATTTTCTTTTTGTACGTTGGCACAACACGTGAAAAATGTTAAGATGACACTGCAACGCATTTGAATCGTGTGGTATGCAGCGTCGTTTAATATATATTATCTTTATAAATACTGCTAGAAAATTTTTTTGAGCAGCTACCCACTGTTAATTTAACGACATGTAAATTTTAAACACTTAATTTTGTTACATAGTACTAACCATAAAATATTGCTAAGGTTCTTATATTGCAATGTGTTTTTTAAAGAGGGTCTGGGTACATAATTCAGCTCTAAAACCACAAGTTTAAAACTGTAGTTTATCGAAGCCTATTTGCACAAATCAAATAACAGCAATCCTAGAGTATTGTTGTTGCCAACTTTCCTAACAAAATTTTTTTTCCGAGTAACGTATTTCTGGAGAACCACCTCCGCCGCCGAAATCTCGTATATTTAATTGCGGGGAACAGAACACACTTAACACGTGAATCATTCTGGGCAAATGTTTGCTAACAAATTTGGCAAACACAATTATCTAGATTTGTGGTTTCGTTGTTTTTCCATATTGACGTTCAAAAACGTGAAGATTTCTGTTGGTGTTTTTGCGTTCATTTATCTACTACATGCGCTTAAGAGTGTTCACGTGGCGAAAACGCGTAGTTTTATATTTGTACGACAGAGTGTTAGTTTTACAGGCGTCACTTGTGACTACATTTTCTACTTGTGAAACCTTTTTTAGCTCTCATGGTCTTCCCATAGCGGCATGTCAAAGTCAAAATTTGTAAGTTACGGGAACATACTAATGACAAAAACCATCTGACTTAAGGGGCCCACCTAGCTGCCATGAAAGTTGTGATGTAGAGGTTCTGGAGCAGATTTTTTTCACAGAAAATATTAGTCATGAGATTGTGTGTTTGACATATAAAATATATTAAGGTACCTCACACTAAGGGTAAATGGTTTAAGTTCTGTCAGTTTCTTAAGTAATTAGAAAATAGGGTCTTAACATTCCAAATTAGTGCCTTTTCCGGCTTGTGTAATGCCGTTACTTTTTGTTATTTTTATTTAAAACCATTTAACCTTACTAGATCTATCCTTTAGTTTTCGATCCTGTGACTGTTTGTACCTTGTAACAACTGGAATTTTTGAGGAAATTTTTGTTCTTGTAAAATGTGTCCTGCGCAAATATGCTGCCAGTGTGGTGGAAAATTGGATTCGCGAGACCGAGCCGAGAGGACAACAGAGAGAGCGAGAGACAACCTCCTCCACAACAGGGGTTGACCCAATCCCGCTTTTGTGGGGGGAAACTCCACGTCCATGAGGTCGAATGGCCGCTAAGGTGCTATGTAGGCAGGCCCCTTAAACGAATGAAATCAATGTCACTGAAATAAGATGGTATGAGTAATATGCTAAAAGATTTTAAATCGCAGAATGCAATGACTTTGTATTTTCAATAAATTCTAAAAATAACGATAGTTTTCATCATTTATGGCCATTTTTTAAAATCCAAAGGGACTTTGCTGTGTGTTTTTAAAGCTTTTAGCATTTCAGTGTAAATTATGTCGTTCGAGTAAGTCAGTTGGTTTTTGTTATTAGCATGTTCCCGTTTCTTGCAAATGTTGACTTTGACATGCCGCTGTGGGAAGACTATGAGAGCTAAAAAGTTTCACTAGTGGAAAATATAGTCACAAGTAACGTCTGTAAAACTAACGCTATGTCGTACAAATATATTATTACGAATTTTTGCCACTTGAACACCCTTAACCTATAAGGCAGTAAGCTTAGAAGACGAGCACACTTGCCATATTGGCGTCTCTTGTTATCCTAGCCACGCTGTAACTGAGGTTGTTATTCTTGTTGGGAGAGGCGAGAACCTCGAACTCGCCTCAAGGATGGGTGAGATTACACATCTAGGTACTTTGCTACGTCCGGCATCACAGCACACCAAAACAACTTGAGGACCAGGAAGGCTGTGCCGCTACTTTTGTGAAAACACGCGATCTTGTTTACAGGCTTTGGCGAGATGGAGGATGAGGGTATGGACGGAAATAACGACCAGGGTAGTGCCCACAAGAGTTAGACCGTAAACACAGTCTTATATTTCATCTGGTCTTCATGATGACAGGAAGTTTTACCCTTCTGTCCGAATACCTACACGCTGGCTATCATCGCGACGGTGAAATTCTATCTAGGATTGCTTAAGGGCGTTCAAGTGCAATAAAATAATAATTATATATTTTTATGAAATATCGTTAGTTTTGCAGACATGTCTGTGTACATTTTACTCTTACGAAACAATTCTAGCTCTCATTGTTTTCTCATTACGGTGCGTCAAAGTCAAAAATGGCATGTTCTGCTGCCATGCAAATAGTGAAAAGCAATTGACTTACGTACGTGAAATAATTCACAGTGAAATAACACGCCACAGGCTACGTAATAAAACTTACATAAAAATCCCGTGTACTATTTTTGTATTTTAAAAAATTCCTGAATTTTCAACTTTTTTCCTATATATTTGCGATTTTTTTAAAATTCAAAATATAAAATACTTTATTGCATAGCTCATGGGATGTAATATTACAGTGAATTATTTTATTGAAGTAGGTCAGTTGGTTTTCACTATTTGCATGGCAGCAGAACAAACAAATTTTGACTGTCGCACCGTTATGAGAAAACTATGAAAGCTAAAATTGTTTTGTGAGAGGAAACTGTACTCACAAATATTGTCTACAAAACTAACACTATTTCGTAAAGATATAAAATTACGAATTTATCGTACTTGTACACCCTTAGGGCTACTGGTTCCAGTTTATGCTATTTGGGTAAGTTTAATTTTTTCGATCCTGAAAAAGAACAAATATCGGAAAACCGTTACAAAGAAATGTTGGAAATGGCGTGTACTATGTAGCCTAACTTTTTCAAAAACGCAAGTTTTTATAATTTGGTTTAATTATTACTGACTTCAAGAAACTTTAATTTAGTCGATAACTAGCCAAAATTTTAAAACTTATGTTTAGAAAAAAATTAGGCTACACAGTACAAACAATTTCCAACATTTCAATGTAACGATTTAACTATCTATGCGCCCTTTAAAAATAAAAAAAACTCACAAAAAACAGCATAAATAGGAACCCGTGGACTTAAAAATGAAGTGTAGGATAAACCGACCATATACCGTGATACATCGTGATAAAATACGTTGCGGGCTTCACAAAACTGGGAACGACCTGTAATCCACGTTCACTTTGTTATCAACACAGAGCAGGCATAGGCCTATGTAGTTTCGGCAATACGTACCAATTTATTAGAAACATATGGTAACGATTAAAATGTCTAACATTAATCTTATAATCAAGTTACAAGCTTTATTATCACGAAGTAGGGTAGGTTTACTCTAATTATGAACAACAACGATTGTTCTTTGTTACTTTTTGAAATGAAGGGGTTAAGACATAAAACAGCTACAATAACTGTCAACCGTGGTGGATTTAAGGAAGGGGGGGGGGGGGGCTACTGGACATGTAGCCTACCCCGTAAAAATCGTGTTCAACATCATGTATCCAAAATATGTCCACTTGCCTAAAAGAAACTGAAGTTTTGTTCTATGATGATCAAGTATATTTAATGTGCCCTACTTGTATTTATGTTGTTTTTAATGTTCTGTAACAGTAAACAAAAAAAAATTTGTAATGGCAGGTATTTTTTACAATTCTTAAAATCATGTAACACCCCACACCCAAATATGTTCATAAATTCGCCACTGCGGTCAACTCGCTGCATTCTGACCACTACCACCAATGTTAAGGTCGTAGTCTACCTTTTAAAGAGGTTGTTTAAATAACTGAGGGTGCCAGTAGGCCCTACTGATGTAAAAAGTAGTAAACATAAAAGTGGTTAAAATGACAATATAAATGGGAGGATAAACAACTTTTTTTTTGGCATTATGTGTACAAATATCATCTCCAACGCTCTTTATGAAAAACGCATGCGTGGCCGCGCACACATTTTTTTTTTCGGGGCGGGCCTAAACCTCAAGAGTCAAGTTCAAAAAGTTCAAATTTTAGTTTTATGGGCTTTATTACTACGTGACATTGAACTACAGTAATCATGACTTTCTGTATAAAAATGTTAGGTGGTTCCGAATTTTGGGAAACTGAGCGCAGTGGCGCAACGGGTTCGAAGCCCGACTCCAGCCATCCTGATTTAGGTTGTCCATGGTTTCCCGAAATTACTACAGGCGAATGCTGGGATGGCTCCTTAACAAAGGCCATGGGATACTCCTCTCTGAGCTCCTGTCATTGTACCAACTTGTGTGTCACTGTCTCTGATGACATGGCTGTCGGCGAGACGTGAAATTCAGTTACCTCACATTTCCGAATTTGGCAATATTATAAACGAACACAGATACCGCCCAATAAAGCAAGGGGTCCGGGGGTCCTCCCTAGGGAAAATTTCAATTTTAAGGTGCAGAATAGTGCTGTTTAATTTGTTGTAAGGCAAAGGGGGTCTGAACTACATTTCACATTGCTTATTGTAAGTACAATCATTTCGGAAAAAAGTAAAAGAAGAGGGGGAACTTGTACCCGTTGAGCCTCTTTATCATTAGCATGGAGGTGTCCGGTAATTAACGTTTAAATACTATGGAATGCGAAAACAAGACAGTAATTCAAGTTAAAGTAATATTAAATGTAAAATAAATTTAGTCTAACACATTTTTAAAACGGACCAACAAGTATAAAGTGAATCAGGTGAACTGTTCATACGTCAATTACCTATTGCATACGCCGGATGTTTTTTCTTTTAAACGTTGCAATTATTTTCGTAGGTGAAATTATTTGATACTTTTTAATCCGTTTTAAAAGCGCGTTTTATTATTGTTGTTTTCTGAATTTTTGTCTTGTATGCGTGAAATTTCGAAGTCATATATTTTTAAAACGTAGTGGATAAAAAAAAATTTCAGTAATTATTTTTATAAATTTTTTTCCTCTTAGCCTATATATTACATTGTAAAACAGTTCTGATCTATGCTTAAAATTTTAAGTCTCTAGCTCATCTGGAAGTTGGTTAAAATCGATTGCATAATTTGTACCGATCAGACAGACAAGAAAGATACGATATAAGCCAGTTCCAAGTTATATTGAAGCCCATTGTTACTCTAGCTAATTTTTACAGAAAATTCACACAAACAGACAAGAAATGTAGTTAATAAGAAAGTGTTAACAATAAAAAGTGACCCAGCAAAATTTTATTGGTAACCCTAGAAGTTTTCGTTAATATATAGATTGAATTATGACAAACTGATATAATTTCGTATGGTGATAGCGTTAAGAAAGCAATCTCAAAGTAGGTTTTCATTATTTTCGTTAAGTGAATTTAGGGTAAATCTTGCCCGAAAACCGAGTTTAAAATTACATTTCTTATATAAAATAAAAAATCAGTGAAGTGAAAACGTGAAACTCTGAACCGTGACTAATCAATTAAAGATCGAGTAATTTTTCAATTGGTAAATTTTCAGTTACGAAATTTTTATTCACTTCACAGTTAAATTGAAATCCATTTTCGAAATATATTTATTAAGCTATGAACACATTGGACCAAAACACTTTGTTCTGGCTCATCTCGTAATTATTTTTTCTCTGACTGATTCTAAACAAAATTATTCAATTGCGACTCGTCACACTCGAGCGACAAACAGGCAAAACAAGTGCCTGCCTTGCTCAGAATTTTAATAAATAGCACTACTCGCAATAACATCGGGAGTCATTCTTCCATCATGACTCTTTCTTTCATAACCCTTAGGACGTAAACGAATATCACCAGAGAAGGAAGAGGAAATACATAAAGGAAGGCAATAACACAAATTACACAAGATCGCGTTTAATGGAAAATTTCCGAGTTGGCCCTTGATTTAAATTCTCAATCCTTGCAGCGCATTTTTAAATATAAAAACAAAAGAATGGTCTTACTAAAAGAATAAATAACGTGCCTGTATATTACCAAACAAGCTATTTAAAACTTTTTCACCATGCTTTTTAATTTTCTGGTCTTTATTTTGAGCGTATCTCTCAAATAAAAATACACACTCGGTAGTTGAAAATAAAATTTATTTTCTCATCTTCGAAATTCGGATAGAATAACGTATGTAACATTGCCAGTATACGTGTTTATGTTTGTTAAACCTTTAAAAACACGATTTTTAGTTTTTACGTAATTCGTGATAGACTAGGAAAAGTATTTCGTTATTATTAAAGTTAGTTTAGAAATCACTTCTTGTCAAAATTGACGTGCCTTTAGATGCGAAAATTTTTACTTGATGCTATTTGTCTTTTAATTTCAAGCTGGATACCTTACAGCAATAACATATCTTACAGTGAAACGTGAACATTAAAAACCCTTTTTTCAGTAATTTTGTGTGAACTACGCATGGATTCTTATCGCACAGCCTAACGAAGTGCAAACTTTTAAATCTGGCAGTATTATACAAAGTAGGGATAAAAAGTGAAATTAAGAAGGGATTTACAAAGTTTAAGTAAATGAAAAATGGCCTGTCTTCCTCCATTACCCAGGTTATTAAGATAACAAATGAACAAAACATAGGTGTTTCGAAAGGCTTTTCAAACAAATGACCAAGGAAATGCATGCATTTATTACTTCGAATATGTTTGATGATTTTCATGTGAAAATCATTATTATTTAAATAAGGAAGCCAATCAAGAATTACTAACATAAGTGAGGTAAAGATACCGAGCGAGGAGAAGTGGTTAAAAGAAAATTTCTTCGCATTCGGGAGGACATTGCTTCGATCCCAGGCTCCGGCCATCTTGTTTTCAATTTTCCAAAGTTGTCCGAAGTTACTCCGGGCGAATGTTGGAATGGTTCTTTAAACACGCTCTGCCCGACTCCTTCCCCCTTTCCCCCTTGTACATCTACCAAGTCCTTGTGCTGCTTGAAGACACGTAAAACAACCAAATAACAAATTTGACTATAACATTGACACTTAATTACAACAAGAATTTAATGTGCTGTGAATCATTATGCAACAGAAGAATATTGCGTCAGAATGAAAAATAAATAAATAAAGTAAGATTCCTATGAGAAATACATGCAATATAGTTTTGACCCATTAAATTGACCACAGGCCACCCCAGGAATGATCTCACTGTAACCTAAACGAGGTCTATGATCGAGCAGTTCAGCCTTGGTTGAAACCAACAGGCTGCGGTGTTGTGTTGCCGAGAATTTATCTTGCGGTCACCCCGTCAGACTGTGCGCTATGTCTCCCCTCTCCCCTTAATGACCCGCCGGCTATCCAAGTTGGAACCATTATAATCTGACCGGGTAGACCTATAACACTTAACTCCGCTCTGTAGTACTGCAATTAAGTTCCTAGAATTAAACCCCCAGCGTATATAGTGGGAGGCTGTAACAATTACAACCCCAACCTTCCCTTTTAAAATGAAATATAATTGCACTTCGCAATCCCTTTGCCACGGTAATCGAAACGCAAACATTTATTTATCTAGGGTCAAAATAGGTTCTCGAGGACAAGGCATAACTTCCCCAAAGTATAAATAAAGCCTTCTGAATCGCCAGCAAACCTTGAGAGATGACGTGAAATAAGATCATACAATTGATTGATTGAAGAGATTTTGGTCAGCACTGAACATCTAGGTATTTAGCGCTTGTACGGGGTAACATGATGTGATTATGGAGCATCACCGGAAGGACAGAGCTAGAAAAACGGGAGATCCACGAAAAAACCCACCGACCATCGGCAATGTTTGGCACCCTACAATTGAAAAACTATGGAATGCGAGGGGCAGGGGAAGCGGGAGTGCCTCGAAAGGGCCTACCAGTCAACGATAACGTCTCCATGTTTCCTACATGCAAAAAATTGGAATCGACCTCGCCGATAGTCGAAACAGAATCTCTATGGTGGTCTGACCTCTAAGTGGCAGTGACACCTGTTCAAGAGGACAGTCGTGATAAAAGTAACTTCTTTTTAACAACATCTTCGGAACACAACAACATAATAATTTGATGGTAAGGTCCGTTGTATAAATCCGTCATATTTTTGTCATCTACTTTTACTGAAACTGCCGGACATAATGAATTTCGGTATTTTCAGCAGGGAGTGAAGCGTATCATTTGCCATTATACTAAGAACGGAATGAAACAGAAACTAACCAAGTCACAAAATAATATATTTTGAGACAGTCATACAGTGTAAAATTGAGAGATACGAAAAATATCATACAAACATTATAACTATTAAGTCATAATATTTGAAGGGAAAATAAGAGCCCAGATATAATTGGTTCATGAGAGTTTTGAATGCACACAGTTAACATTGAGTAGGAATATATCAGTTCCAATGTATGTGGGTTGGTTTCTTTTTCCTTAAGGTGGCCGCCTGTCTGTACAGTGTCTACGCCGCCGAGAAGAGTGCAGAGCTTTGGCCGTCACAAGATTATTCGAATGCTGCGTAATGCGCGTGAATGATGTCTGTTTAGGAAAAGCATTCAAAGTACGATGTACGTGTGTATACCTATTTCAAGTTCAACACTAATAATCAAAACAAACTTTCTTGTGGCCGAAGGGCAGCGGTAGCCAAGGGGTTAGACCTCTCGCCTCTCACCAAGGCGATGCGGGTTCGATTCCTGGCGGAGTCGGCCCCTTGATTTTCGCTTGTGGGAATCGTGCCGGACGATGCCGCTGGTCGGCGGGTTTTCTCGGAGATCCTTACTCCGCCTCCCCCCCCCCCCCCCGCCATCCGGCGTCGCTCAATTCTCACAACATGACACCCCTCACCAGCGCTAAAGACCTATACCAAAACCTCTTTACTTCACTTGTGGGGGGAAATGGGTGATTCTGCGGTAATATTTAAGCATGACAGTCTTGGCGCAGAATCTTTTAAAAAGGAATAGGCGCCTTTATCTTTAATGTATATTAATACAATTATATGATCACCACAAATAATTCAGTGGTGACCATATAATTTTATTAATATACTGAATGTCTCATAGAGACGAGTTGCCGACGAGAAGACTGCACACCAGTTCAGTGATTGCGCCTAGACGGTAGGGTAAGGCGAGATGCGTCGTCCGTACAACTTCTGCACTTCTAAGCTTCAAACGAACTAAACAAGTCCACCCAATGCAGCCACTTTCTCCACTTACGGGTCAGCAGCCTCATCACAAAAAGAAACACTCGTCAACATCTTTAGCTACATTCAGCTGCAAAGAGAATGCGAGTTTATGAGTTTATCTGAACTGGTATCCAAAAGTTGGATAGTATTGAATACACACTAGTTTAATTTCTTTGAATGTTTATTGCAATGGGACGGAATGACAAACTGTATTATTGTGGACATACGCCATTGCAATATTAAGTCGTCCCAGAAATATTAGAAAGAGACTAAGAATAACAAACAACGAAATACGAAAAAGAAAAACAAGTCGAGTTGGCTGTAGTCAACACTTGGATTATGGATGTGTTGACTACAGCCAACTCAGCTTGTTTTCTCTTTTTAGTATTTCGTTGTTTGTTTTTCTTAGTCTCTTTCTAATATTTCTGGGTCGACATAATATTATAATGGCGTATGTCATGTCCACAATAATACAGTTTGTAACACACTAGTTTGTAGTCAAGGTTGCCCTAACATACATTAATTCGCAAAATTTTCAGACGTGTGTGTGTATATATATATATATATATATATATATATATATATATATATATACAGGGTGTAAACGGTAAGTATGTACAAATATACACATCAGTGTACTGCAAATAAGTCTTTTCTTTTAGGATTCTTGTGTTCCATAGAGTCGGAAAATATCCATAAATTGCTCTACAATTGTTTACTAAGATATATGCACAGAGTTCTGCTGTGGGACCTGCTTTACTCGACCTGTTTGTCAGTCGAAGCTTGTTTGTCAAGAGATAAAATCTGGCTGGAAACGTTGTAATTTCTTTTGTTTAAAACAAGTGTGTCACAATACCACACGGAAGTTACAAAAACCAGGAAACGAAGGCACTGAAATCTTTCGACCCAATGGAACACAAGTGTTATATATCAAATTGCTCGTATCTGAGCCATGTACATTACTGTGTATAGCTGTAAATACGTATCGTTTACATCCGGTATATATAGTGTATTTTATATGTGATAATGTATATGTAATGCGGGCTGGCTGTTTTCATTTACACAGCCGGTGAACTGCGTCACGCGTAATATCTTGGTCGAGCGGATGGCGGAAGCTACCCACCCGGCGACGCAACATGTCGGTTGACTGACCGAAGGCGATGATAGAGTTGCGTGCCACTATGGTACGTGAGGTCAGGAAGAAGGGGAAGGTAGGAACGAAAGTGAAGCCCGATGAAGAAGGAAATACAGGAGCCTGAAACTAGGTTGCTCGGATAGTAAACAGCTTGGAGGCTCCGCTGCAAGATCTTTCCATCCGACCGCGATAACATTTTTGGGCCGTCACGCAATAGGACAAGTAATCGTACAGAAAGAAATCTACCTAGAATATGACGAAGTACATCCACACGGACCTTGGAAGTGACTTATGAAATTATATTTTACTTAAATAAAAATAAAAGTGAAAATAGACAGCATTTCCTTTAGTTCCTCCAATCTTTCAGAAATACAAAATTGTTACTATCAGTTACATTCCTTAGTTTGTGGTTTGCAGTTTTTGTAATATAATTTTATAATATGTAATTTTGACAGTGTATTTTCACTCGAAGTGTTTGAAAATCATTATAGTCTGATGATAAGTTTGGGAAAGATATCTGCTATGTCTAAAAATCAAAATGGCACCTTCTAAATAGAAAAATTTACGTTTAAGAACTAATTACGTTTGATGCCATTGTTAACAGCGTGTACAATTATTTGCATTCAACTATCTTTCTAAAAATACAATTAGTGGTTTTTAAATCATAGGAGAGAACTTTTTACAACAAATTAAAAATTTGCTGTTACTATAAAAACTTCCCAGTTTGAATTATGTTATCATTATTATTGGAAAATCACGATCACTCCGAATGAACGCACACAAATATTCTTCACTTAAAGATTGTGAATATGTGCATGGCAGGTGAGTGGATTTTTACGTCTCGTTGACAACGAGGTCATTATAAATGGCGACACACAACTTGGTACAACGACACGAACTGAAAGTGGAGTCGGCCATGGTATTTGCTAAGGAACTATCCCAGTATTCACCTGGAGCGATTAAGGGTAACCATGGAAAACCGAAATCAGAAATTCTGGAGATGGGGATCGAACCCGAGACCTCCCGAATGCGAGTCCAACGTGTTACGGTTGCGCCATTCCGCTCGGTAAGTGCATGACAGGAAAGACAGTCAGAGCCCCCCCTGCGGGAAGTATACGTACTTAAACAAATATTGTATTAAATACGATCTAATCGATCTAAACTTAAAGAGGATAAGTTATAGCTTGGGTGCAATGCAATACATTGTCCAACAAGAAGAATACCAACTTCTTCGATGACATTCAACAGGTCTAAGAGACAAACTTCTTTAAACAAAGTCTTGAAACTAGCAGCAGCGAATTGAGATCAGTTTTCACAGTCCTACATTGTTAAGGGCTCGTCTTTCGACAGAGAGGTTATTACAGATAGTACCATAAACATGGAAAGACAGAAATTATAAAGGGAGCATCCATGGTTCATACAAAATGAAGCAGATAGATCTCCTTAGTAAGCGTAGTTAATAAAGTCAAACTAAGCAAGATACAAAATAAACTTGTTTTCTACTAATGACGGAACTCGTCTCTGAAAGGCCCATAGAACAACCTGAAGGAGGACCTTCATGTGGGCTTCGAACTCCCGCATACGATTTGGAAAGTCCTGAATCACCTAAGGTGTAAAGAATGTTTGAAGAAGTGGGGCTGCGTTATTGCTGACGAACATTGTAAATGCGGCGAAACTTGTCAATCTTCGAAAAGTTGGATGAACCGTGCGCCTTAGACAACCTGGTTACAGCAAATAACAGTGCTATTCAGGCTTTTACATTCTGAACTAAATGTGGAATTTGAACACCTGGAAACTTTGATGGACACACACAACTTCCTTTGATGTATTGGACAAGAACAATTACGTGAACTAATAGCACATATAATGTATATTTACTCCCAATCCAAATTTAAGGTGGTTATAATAAGTCACGATGTTAGTCTAGGCAGGGTAAAATTTCAGCTTGAGTCTTTCAAACAGTAACCCGAGTGGAGTTTTCAAGCATTCAATAAGTCACGAATCCCTTACCTACTTGCAGGCTTTTATACGTAACCATGTTGACCGGACAAATCCAGTCACGTGACTTAGCAAACCTATCCAACCCCACTAGGTAACTTATTTTAACCCCATATAATAAAACACCCTACCCCATCCTCCATAGTTGATAAAATAACAATCCTCGGTGGTTCTCCATCTCTTCCTGATGTTCCTGTTGTTTCAGTGATGTTCCTGCACACTGGATGTTCTGACGAAGTAGATGCCTCTCCTTTCGAAATTACCTGCACGGTAATAAAATACTTCCGTGAATGGCTTGGTCAGTGTAGGCCTATCAAAAATGGATAATTTGATCTTTAATGATAGATTGTATAGCGTCCTACCAGAAGGACAAAAAGTCCTACGGGTAGGACGTTTTTGTATAGCACATATGAGCACTTCCTGTACTGCTAGCAGGACTGATTATTAGACCGTTGTAAGGAGCGGGAAATTAACTTTCAGCGCATTCCAAGTTGAGGTTGGTACGCCTATTCGTTTAGAAATGGTGGGGAGTGTAGTGAAAGGTGACAGGGTTCACGTAAATACGACGACGTATTTTGATGCACTTGGTACCGAAAACGCGTAGAGCAAGAGCAATTTCGGCGATAAATTGAATATTGTTAAATGTTATGGTATTGTGAAAGCTGTTACTCGGTGTGTGGCTACAGTAAAGTGGAACATAGATCAAACAACAACAAAAGTTCGTGCAGATGTTCTTTGCTATGATGAGTGTGCAGCAGCATTGTCGCCGTTTTCGGACTTGGAGGAACACACAGACTCTCACAGTAAGTGAATTGTTTGGGTTTACCAATTTTACTTTTCCTGCCAATTTTATTACCTTTTCACTCTTGTTGGCGAATATATCTGTACGTAAATTATGTGCCGCATGTGCTGAGACTGACCATACGAAAGACGACTACATTCGTCTGGCCGTCTCGCTACTTTTGATGTCACTGCTACAGACGTGTTAGTAAAACTATCTAGTGGGCGTCCAACTACATTGATCATGCAACATTCACTCAAAATATGGCACTACAACTGATCACAAATACCTTTACTTCAGTTGGTCAATCAGAACATCGCTCATTGACTCATACTACTCATTGTGATATTGCATTACCAGGAAGCCACGTACTTCAACCACTCTTTAAACACGACAAAAGGAAAAGGGTGCAGCAAAAGTGTGTAATTTGTTCACGGGTAAGACATGTGCAACAGGAAGCAAACATTTATTGCACAATGTGTGGGATTTCTGCAGTATTATGCCGCCCCAGACTCAACGTGACTGTTTCTCTTATCATGTGCAACATGGGATGCCAATTAGATGAGTTGGTGTTCTGTCTTTTTTGTAACTGTTTATGTTTTTTATCAACAAGTACATAGATTCTATTATTCATAAATAATGTGCGTAACTAATTATTTGTTTTTTTTTTAAATTTATTTTGAATAAACATGAAAATATGTTATATTAAATATCCTGTTCCATAGTTTAAAATGTGCAATGAATGTTTTATATTTTATCTTCTTCTGTTCCATTATTTAACTAAGAGTGTGCAATTAAAGAAGATGTGTTTTACTTTATTCAGTTCATTTATTAACAGAAGTGCGCCACCTATTTGAGTACTGCCAGCAGGACTGCGTGTTGCTGGAAGGACAGCTGCAATATGACGAAACTAATCAAATTGCGTCCTTCTAGCAGGACTTTTTTAAAAAGTTGCAAAATACAAAAGTCCTGCTAGAAGGGCTTCCGGCAGGACTCTGGCTAGTAAAATCTATCATTAAATTGCTTTGATGTGAAACTGTACTTGTATTTGAGGATATAAAGTTTTTTTCTTGTTTATTGAACAGTTTGTGTTTTTATTAGCTTCCATATTTATCTCTCATTTTGTAGTTACAAGCCATTTCTGCATTCCCTTGAAATTATTTCAGTAAACCGTGCAATACCGAAATTAGTTTGGCTGAACAGGAAATCGAATCCAGATCCACCACAATACGAGTCCATTGTCTTACCAGTGCTACATTTCGTTTGGCTATAGTGACTTACAAACTGCGGTGTTGTCTTCAGAATTATGTACTTGATTCCTTACTCATGTAATTTTCTAGTATTTTGGTGCTAGTTAATCAGTATCTTGACACAGTTTGTGATGTACAGGCCAAGATTTCGGCTTCTGTTCGAAATTTCTGGATTGTGTATGAAGCACGTGCTTCGATGAGTATTTGCAAACTTCCCAGGGGTTGGAACCTTAGTGTAACTACAAAAGCGAGGTTTTCGGCTCTTGTGAGTGGTGATATGATATATTGTCATCGTCGGAACGAAGGGACGAGGGAAATGCGATTAATCAGAGAAAACCCACCGACCAACGGCATCGTCCGGCACAGCTGCCGCAAGAAAAATTCAGGTCAACGGGTATCGAACCCGGTTCGCCTTGGTGGCCAGCCGAGAGGTTCGTAATTTTTCTGAATGAGTGCTTTACTATTAGTCATGTTTGCCGCACTTTTGTTGACTGTCGTCAAAGAGGTGGATATTCCTCCTGTTGGATAATGTTACGTTGCACCGAAGCTGTAGGTTTAAACATTCCATACTTCGTGGTACTAAGGCTTCGAACTTCAGTACCGGAAATATGTTAAACATTTTAACTGTGATCTTATGTGTGGTACATTGGTAATTTATTGCCGAAACTACATGTTGCATGCTGTCTGTAAATGGTAAGGTGTACAGTCTCCCCAATTTTGTGAAGCTCGGAATGTGATTTATCACAATAGTTAGGTATATCACGATATAATGGTGAATTTACCCTATTATTCCGATGTAAATTAGCTTAATAGAGCGAGAAAACTCCTAAACCTAAGATTCCGAAACAGTGAAGCGTAGACGTTGACATTTCAATGAGTAAGAACTAATGATTGTAAACAATTTTTATGTAGGTGTGACGAAAGGAAATAGAAGAGGCAGTGAGCAGTTTTCAACATAAATAGAAACATTTTTTTACTAATAAAACAGTATTTTTGACACTTGCGCCTGACAATGATTTAAACCCAGAACCGCTCGACTGGTTGGCATTATGGAAAACACGATTGGGGTTGAATCGTGACGGTGAAAGTACTCGTGCTTTCCCTCGTTCAGCTTGAATGAAGTCTATGAAAAACGGTTGCCTTGCACATAATAGAGGTAGTTGACGTTAACTGTTACGTAAAACTGACCTACCTACTAGCTGCTGATTTAACTTCCAAGAGTCGCAAAAGGCGCTCAAGTTTCTCGGCTGTAATGAAGGATATTCCAAGATTCCTGAGCAAATAATAGAATAACCACTGAATAGAGATAAAACCTCCTCAAAACCGAAAATCGGCGGTGATCCTAATAATAAACATAGTTTGTCGAACTGTAAATGTAAATTCAAGTCTTGAAGTCATAGTTCTAAATGAAATCATTAGTGGGTTGCTAATTACACAATACTATTTTTTCCCGCTATTTAAGAAATTCTGCAAAATGGCGAAGAAGTTTACTACAATTAATGGGAATGTGTGTCATATAGTTATCAAGCATTTGCGCAATATTTTATGAAATAAAAAAGAATAAACATTTTACGATTGGTTTTGTACAGTAGTGGTTTTATTTATTTATTTATTTATTTATTTATTTATTTATCTTTGCCACCTGTTTATCCCAATTTGAGTAGATAAATCTACTCGGGGATGTAGGTGTTGTCAACTGTATACATACACATATTACAATTATAATCAAATTAACAAAGAGTAATTCATATGACAATGAGAATAATAGTTATCATGGATAAAATATGAGACAAAGACATGATAACATAATCAGTCATTCAAGTACTCATTGACAGAATAATAGTTATTTTCTATTAAAATTTTTTTAAATTTATTTTCTATATTTATCGGACACACACTATATGCATTTTAATATCAGAAGGCAACTTATTGAAAATTTTTATTGACATATAATTTAAATTTTTTTGATAAACGGTTAAATTAGAAACCGGATAATGCATATTACTACAATTTCTAGTATTATGATTATATAATTCCAAATTAGTAGCTTTTTTAAAGCTTATCCAATTATTTTTTACAAAAATTAATAAAGAATAAATATATAAACCTGGTAACGTTAATAATTTATTTATCTTGAAAATCTCTTTGCATGAATCTCTCTTCTTTTTATGAAACATGATTCTGATAGCTTATTTTTGTAGTTTAAAGATTTTTTTTGCGTCAACTGAGTTGCCCCAAAATATTACACCATAGGAGATCAGTGGATAGAAATAAGCATAATAAATTGTCAATAATACTTTTTGATCCATAAAAGTGCACATATAACGGATTGTGTAAATAGCAGAATTTAATTTAGGTGTTAAAGTTTGAATGTGTATCTTCCAATTTAAATGCTCATCCATAGTTATGCCAAGAAATTTTGTGTTGTTTACATGTTTTATTTCTTTGTTATTGATTGAGAATTTGTTCAAATTTATATTAGATGTACGAGAAGAAT
>PNEQ01004210.1:9798-19882 GCA_003012365.1 Medauroidea extradentata
ACTCGAGGTACCACAGCAGACTAACTTGCCCCCTGCCGCCGGCGCCGAGCAGCGGCCGCCGAAGGGAGGGGAGAAGGGAAGGGGAAGAAGGAGGGGAACACGAGGCCGGCCGAGAAGCACCGAAGATGCCCGAGCCGAAGAGCCGGAGTCAGATGAGCATAAGATCTTGTGACGTCATCACGGAGCACTTAATACGTAGACAGGGAAACAAGGGCATGTCAGTTCATATGGGCCCACACCAAACTGGAGTCAGATAAGAATGACTCGTTAATCCAACCGTACTGCTGGTAGACATCTCAAAAGAACTAAATGGAGCCAATCCCGGCTCAAACTGTTATAATTAGATCATATAGATAATTTGCAAGTTGAATAAATATCGCAGGTGTATAGTTTAGTGACACACTTTTGTAATTAAACTGTTCTCATTTCTGCGTCAAAAGTAACTAGTTAGAACAGTTCAGTACCATGTTAATTATCAACTTATGGTAGGCTATCTGATTCTGCTTTTATTAAATTTTCTACAATTTCTTACAGTTAAAGTTAATATTTGTAATATCAGTAACACCTGCAGCTGATGTCTTACTATCTGCCAGCGCAAGCTGCGTCTGTGCAGTGACGTCACACCGCTAAGAAATATTTTTGCAGCCACGTGATAATCAACTTTTATACGTATATCAGAATGCACCTATGCAATTTTCAGTCATATTCATTTAATATGCGTGTTACCCATAGTAGATGCTATTGTCAAAACTCTGTAGAAATGCTATGGTATTTTATCCTATTACTTTTAACAGAGCCATGGGATAGTTCGAGTTTTTACAAATTTGGGATAACTTAATTTCATCTCCACTGAAAAAATGTTTTAGAAAAAATTTCATTTCAACATTTGGAAATTTTCAACCTAATCCAAGGGTCTCTTACAAAGTTTTATGCTTTGTAAATTAAAATCTCACCATGCCACTAATTATGTAACTGTGTAAACTTGACCAAGATTTTTCTGCAGTAACCTAAATGTTGTCAGCATGTTGAGTTTACAGAGTGTGTTCACGTTAGCTGTGGAAACTGTTTCTCATTAACATTTTCTTTTCAAGAAAAACTTTACTACCAGTTTTCAAACTAAAGTCAACTGTAGGCCAGTTTTTATTTTTAAATGAAACTAGTTGGTATGATTGAGGTTAAAAACAAACTAAAATTTCTTTCTAACCTGTCATACCAAGTTAAGTGGATGCAGTAGGTTTGAGCCTCAGCAACACACAGTTGGTCTGAAATTCTTACAGAGAAAAGTGAAGCATTTAGCAGAAATATTATTTGCAGACATCATGCAGCTGCATGATTTGACCTGCATTTAAAGAATAAACCTGCAGTTAAAGCTACCGATTACAGTAGGTTGGTTGTGTGTATTCTGTGGAATATTGTAATTTGCAGGAGGAATGCCTGGTCGTATGGCCGTGTCCCAATGACATTGACTTTTCAGAAGGAGGTTGCAGAGAGAATGATAGCACCAGTCACACATACACAGCGTTGTAGGCTGTCTGTGATGTGCCAGAACTGGTGTAATGTACAGCATGTGTTTACCATCTCAGGTAAGATGTTTGTTTCGTCATCTAGTGCATCTCATGCTTAGATTGAAGTGCAGAGTTACATAAGCATTCACTCTCTCTTTTCAACACACAGTAACTGGCATAAGTACTGTCCTTGTTTTTGCACATGCTGTTGCCAAATATCCAACAATTTCATGTTGTAACTTTGATCTTAAAATTTTCTCTTAATGTACAGCATTGAAACGCACATCAAATAATTGTATATTTGTTTCATCGTTTGCACCATTATAAAGCGAGTAAACATTTCGAAAACAAATACTTTGTATTTATACTGTTTTCATGCATCATTTAATATATGACAGCTTAAGAATTAACTGCAAAACCATATTCAAATTTTTATGGTGCATAACTTCATAGACCATATCTGGACGCCAACAAAAAAAATCGGAAGACTAAAAATTGTCTTTGTTAATTGTATAGCCTTTTTTTCTAGCCTTAAATATGCATTTCATTGCAAAATGAAAAACATTAAAAAGTTGGTCAGTGAGAACATTTTTATTATTGAATTTAGATGGGGGATAGATGAAAGCTAGAAAGTTGTTCATAATGAACTGAATGTATTTTTTAAAAACACCACCACTACAATAACTGAAACCGTTCTCTTGTTTATATCATGAAATGTTTTGCCTATTAGGTCAACATGCTGGCGCACTGCAATCCAAGACACCTGATGGGCACTTGAAGTTCTGTTATCTTTACTGACTGTGAGGTTCTGTCAGGATAGGATAGTAAATATTAATTGTTGTTATACTGTGTATGTAGTTAACTGTGGTCAATTGGATGCAATAAATTAATCAATCAAATCAGAAAGCCAATCCTAGAGCAAATAAAAATAAATTGTCACCCAATTTGTTTGCAGGGTTTTTATTGTCTCACTTCTGTATTTTTTTCTCAAGAGAAAAAAATTACCTGGTTTCAGCTAATAAGTTCTTTGACGAAAGTTCCATTAAGGATTCTAACCAGCTTAAACTTTATGTTTATTACTTGAAAGAACCACATGATTTTAGTAAAATTAATTTAAGTGATGCTGTAAGATAAATTTCTGTTATCTGCTCTCATTTAGGCTTAAAAAAATAAGTATCGTAAAGGTAGTGGAAATGAGGGGTCATACCTTAAGTTGATATCGTAGCCAAACGTTTATACACTTTTGTTTCATAAAACTCCTCCCACTTTAAATGTAATTTTAGCAAAAGTTAATAAGGACAACAAACTGCCAGATTTTTCAGTTTCTACACATTTGGTTTTCCATAATTTATTTCATAACTATAAAAATTACCCCAAAAACATTTTTGTTTTAAGACAAATGCTACTCCTACAGATGAAATCTCATGTTTTATGTGGGGTAGCCATAGTGGTTAATAGGTGTGTGTGTGTGAATTATTTCTTTACGAATTGCCTGTTAAAGGATTTTGAAAGTGGTCATCTCATTTGTGAGGGAAGTCATCCAGTGTTCTGCATTTTCATCTTTTTTTTTGCGACATGTATACCATAATTATCTTTTTTTGTTGTAGTTTTAATCAAAGGATGTATGTTTATTGACTCATTGCTTAATTTTCTACAAAACAGCACTGAGTGAGTGAAAAAGAGATCTATTGGTCAGCGCTTAATATCGTGGTCTTTAGCGCTGGTGAGGGGTGACATGAGATGGGTATGGAGCATTACTTGAATGAAATGGCGGAGGAAATGGAAGATCCCTGAGAGAACGCACCAACCAACGGCATCGTCTGCCACAATTCCCACATGTGAAAATCCGTGGACCGACCCAGTCAGGAATCGAACCCAGATTGCCTTGGTAAGAGGCGAATGGTCTGACCATTCGGCCATCGTGGCCCCAACAACGCTGGAAAAGAGTTTTATACATGTGGAAAGTCACTTGTTACTGAAGTTGTTTTTTTTTTAGGCCGATCAATTTATTGCAGTATTCTTTTAGTCAGAACATCTGTCTATTTGATATAAATTGTTATATAGTTTAAAGAACTTGTTTTTGTGTCAGAAACAGCTAAAAACCAACTTTACTAAAAAAATTTACTGTTAACACCAACTTTGGTTTGTCGAGAGTTGATTTTATGAGAGCATCTATTTTTCGTCTTTATTTTCAGGAAACTCAAGACCTCTTATAAATTGGGACCCCGAATGTATTGTGAAATGATGTCAGGGAGTTATTATACACATAATTAGCATAAATATTATTACAGTATTACCTTGTCATTCTTTATCTTTTAAAATTCACCTAATATGTAGGTTTTTCATATTACAGGGTCAGCTTTTGTTCCGAAACCAGAAGTAGACGTGGGTGTTGTTCACTTTGAACCAAAGATTGAACCCATTATACCACTACCTTTCAAAATGGTTGAAAAGGTTGTACGCTGTATCTTCAGCTTCAGGCAGAAATATTGCATTCGTGGTGCAGAGTAAGTTATATTTTTTCATAATAGTTGTAAAAAGTCGTCTTTATTTGTTTCAAAGGGAAGTAGGGGCTGGCTACTACCATGTTAGAGGTCATTCTACAGTAGTATGAGGTGGAGTTTTTTATCTGTAGCTTGGCTGTATATAACCTGAAGATAAGCACTTATAATTGTCTATAAAGAAAAAACTGAGTGGAGATTTTAACATATTTTTTGTAAGAATGTGTGAAAGAATTTTATGTGCATTTTCCATATTTTTTTTTATAAATAACTCCAGTGTGGTTGGTTTTTCAGAATATGGCGTAACCATGTGCTTGGGTGTTCCCCACCTCACACGAGGAAAAATAGTTGTTAGAAAATATAAAAAAAATTTCTCCTTTGTGCTGCAGGTTTTATTCCTTACTTCCTTGAAGTTTTTAAATGTCTGACTGAATAATGTAATGCTTGTGTCCAGGACATTGTTTCCCGTTGTGTTGCGGGAGAGCTTGGTGGCAGAAATGTTCCAACTGGCTGACGTTGATCCCCAAACACGTCCGTTCCAGCTGACTATTGGAGAGTTTGGTCGCCTATGTAAGGCGTATGACAAGATCTGTCAGCGGGACCCCAGACTTTTCAAGTATAATTCTCGGAGCAGCATAAAGAACTTTTTCAGTGATGACATTGGAGAGCAAGATGGTGGTCAGCCACTAGTAGTTCAAGACATGAGTGTGTAGCACACACAGAAAATAGTTTCCTATCTGTTTAAAGTTGAGAAAGTGGTAACTGCACAGATGTACTTTTTTTTTTGTTATACAGTGGAACCTCATTAATACAAACCTGAAGGGACCTAAATTTATGCAGTTTGTAATAATTATGTTTGTATTAAGAGGAGTTAGCAAAAACTAAAAATATTATGTCTATGTATTTTCAGGATGTTTAGTCCCAAAATAAAAACTTTCAAACCATCATCATGACTTCCTTTAACCAATGAACTAGTTCTCACACTGTTTTATTATAAGGGAACTTTTTATTGAACATTTAAGTTAATGTTTAATTTCTCATCTTATTCCAAGGGGAAAGAAAACCACTTTGTAGTAATGAGAACTTTGTATTAACAGGGCTTGTATTAACGGGGTTTCACTGTAATGTATTTGGTTTAGGATTGAATTAGTTTTGAAACAAAGCATTTTAGATTAAAAAAAAATAAAGAGAATTTATTTCCAAAACCCAGTGGAATGACAATTTTTATTTATCAATTTTGTTAAATATCATGTCAGGAATGATTTTGATTGTTTTCGTGTGCATTTTTATAGTATGTTGTAGCATATTTGACTTGCATTCAGGACATTTATACATTTGGAAAGTAGTGGAATTCGATCCACTAAATACTTATTTGGTGAATAAGTGTTGTACAATACTGGGTTGCAGGCAGGCCACCTAAGTAATTTTTTTATTCTCTCTTAACCATTTTTTCCCCACCTAAAATTACTTTTTCTCCATAGTGTGGAGAAATATTTTCTTCCCTTTTATTTTTTTTATACATATTTATGCAAGCAAAATTTTTTATGTCCAGTTTTGTTTCGTTTCATTTCAATTGCTATTAATTTAACTGTAAATTAGGTAGTTAACTTTTATAGAAGCTATTAGATTACTGAAGTGGCTCGGTCATATACAAGAGCATTATTATTATTTTTTTTGTGGTACCAGACGTAATATGTGGAACTAGAACACCTACAAACATATTCTGATTGGAATAGGGAGATATTAGCAGCTGAAATTGTAATATTCTGGTCACAAGTGTTTGCAACATTATCTCTACATTGGGAAGGTGTTAATATTTGTGTGGATGTCTGACTACATTTGAATTTTACTGGAGCTGTAAATAGTTGGCTGTACAGCAATAAATGGGATAACTTTGTTGCTAGTGAGTCTGTTTGTTTTAATTTGTGCAGTGAGCGACTTTTTTGCTGTTGCAGTGTCAAAGGTTAGTATTTGAATTGAATGGTGCTTTGCAGAAGGGAACTAATCATTAAAGTAATTTATTTCGAGATAATCATACCAAATAGAAGAATGAATATGGTAAGAAGTATAGCCCAGAAAAATAAAATTTATTAAATAGTAATACTCGAGTAAAACTAATAAGGGGAAAAAAAGTGACCTTGAATATTTCAGCTCCAATAATTTGTCGGTTCGTTTCTTTCTGCATAACTGCATATAATTGTCTGAAGATATTATATATTTACTGTATTATAATGTCGCTGAAAGATTCTTTTAACGAGTTGGTGATATTTCATGGACATCACTGCATTGCTATGTTTTCTAGGAAGTCCAAGAGACGAGAACAATAAAAAGAAACGCAAAATTTTTTTTTTTAGTTTCGGGAAACTCTTAAGTTCCGTAATGAGGCATGTCAAGTTATAGAAAATAAACAAAAAAAAATTTGAAACGAGTAGTCAAAGAAAACCTGATCAAACTTGGGCCAGTGGCATTTTGTGCTATTGGGCTGCACTAATGCAACTTGTCACTAACTTGCTCATTTCGCGACATCACTGCAGTAAATTGTACCAAAATTTCATGACCGGTCCAACACACAGTGGCGCTTCCTACGAACTTATCACATTTTTCATACGCGACTTAAAGTTCATTAGTAGAAAAATTATAATATTGTAACTACGTACATTTTCATTCAAAACCCAGCTGGAATGTTAAAAAAAACTGGTCTAAAGTAGAATGTTTTCACATATATAGAATTTTTAAGGTATTACACCAAAAATAATAGTTTATTTGTAATATTGTGCCCTAAAATCACCTCAAATTGCAACATTTTCCTTGAGGCAGAATAATAAGTTTTAGTTGTTGCTTCTTCACGGTAGGCGTTACAGTAAACATTTTTTTGCAGCCCATTATTTCACACGAATTACCATGTACTTCATACCAAATAATAAATTAATATCAACTTAAAAATACAAAGTAAAATAGAAGTGACATTGTCATTCATTTTTAAAGAACAGACTTTATATCTGAGCACTTTAACAAACTATATGGCGGAGAAGTTAAATATTAGGCTCGTAGACGAAAATTTCAAAACTTGATTTTCTGTCTGGCCACCACCATAACCATTTATCGAATGTAGGTACTTTTTTTTTTACTGGACATCTTTTTTTTTTGGAAACCTTCAAAATTATTCTTATTTATGATTCCGCAGTAGACTAGACAAAGCCATAAACAAATATACCCTCCCTATACGCAAGTATTTCGTAATAGGGGGAATTATCAGAATTTACATTCTATAACTACTATTTCATTAAATTTATTGAGATATTTAGGCGGCTTTTAATACTTAAGGTCTTACAATGTTTAATTATGATCAAAATGGACTGTATTTCTAAATACATACTATGCAAGGATGCGAAGGTATGACGCTGATTGCCAGCGAGCAAACACGAGCGCATAACTCACCACCATGATGTCAGACGAGCAACTGTCTTTTCTTCCCGGAAGACCAGGGTTGCCAACTCTTCTTGCGAAAGTGCCACAGTGTTACCAAGCATATGAATGAGTTTTCTTTTGTTTCTTTAAATTTTAATTGTGTTATAAATGTCTTTCTTAAATTTATAAAAGTCATTGTTTGAAGTCTACAACCTCCCTCCTTGTGTACGGCACTTACCCTATATAGACAGTTCACAATAAAGTGAGCACTGTATAACTAGTTATTTCGAAATTTGTTCTAAGAAAAGAACAACGAATGAACTTGTCATACAAGTAACAGGTACCCACACATTAGTTAAGTGACCATTTAGTTTAAACACGTTTTTGGCTTAATATTTTAATTTTCAAATAGGGAGAGATGGAGTAAAGTTAAAAGTGCAAAAAAAGAAAAAAAATGAACTGTAGGACTTGGGGAAAAATATTTTCCCAATGACAATGTCTTTGTTCTACACTGTGGTAGGTATTTGCGTCGGTTTAAACGGCGGCACGTCTACATAATGTCTGGGCTCCACAGCAGGTTAGTTAAAATATGACACTGCTATCTAGTCAGCACTGTCCCCACAGTTGTTTACTTCCAGTGCTGCAGGCCCGCCAGGCTAAGGAGTTTAATGTTAGCTGGAATATTATTTTTTGTCCTCGTGCTCCTGTAACTCTGTGCATGGCTGTGTTAGCACTGCCTATTGAGTTTTTGTGTGCTCACTCCGGCATCCAAACCAGCACTGAGATCAGATGGCAACAGTGCTAGTTGAAGCCTATACGACATGTGCATGAGCGAGCCTGCAGTAGGCATACCTAGAATATGGCAACTCTACAAACTACCTGGCAACATCTCATACATGACTTCACCTCGCCTAGTCTGCATTCCTGCTGCTTCCCCCCTTATAGCTGTGACTCATCCCTCAGCAACATTGACAGCATGGGAGAGGGAGAAAGCCAATTCAAGCTACCAACTGCCCATTGCTATGGCTGTTAGTAAACAAACCGGACAAGCACTGAGAGGGTGACTGGAGGTCGTGTAGCTACATCAGGTAGATAACAAAAGCACGCTTCACACAAGTCACGAAACTGCCCACAAGCTCGCTTCACATGTCGTCGCCATACACGTTTCTTCCGATAAAATCAGAATTTTTCATTAAACATTTTTGTGATTTTATGTTGATTCCTTGTAAAGACTTCGTTGTAACAAAGTTCTCGCCATTACTATGCTCACTATAATAGAATTCTACTGTACACTAGTTGACATGACAAAGATGCAGATGATTTTCTCGGATGAGATTATCGCAACATTTTTGAAGCCAACGTCTGCTTCAGTCTTTATGATGACTAAGGTTTTTTTTTTTACTACTACACAACCACACATAATGGAAATATGTTGTCCATCTCCATTTATTGTATACTCGCCCGCAAGTGCAAATCTAAGTACTAGGGCATTATTCGATAAATATTATTGTAGGTCAATTACTGGTCTATAAGCCTTTACCCATCTTTATTTTCTTTAAAATGTTTCTAACAGTTTCTTGGGAACAAGGAAGAGGGTATTTGTAACTTACAAGGCGTCATTTTATTCTGAAGAAGTACGCCTGGTGAACCAGATTAAGTTATATATAAAAAAAGTATTTGTTTTATGTCACTTTATGCAACCACAAACTTTTCTGCAAAATACATGTTTTAGAAATAATTTTTAACTTTTTAAGAGTCAAAATTTGTTATTTTGACACTATAATGTCCAGGGCAGCTCTCAGATCTGTTCTCCATTGCACAGAAAGTCACTACCTTGACACTAAAGAAAACAGCAGTACTTACCCAGTCAAACGGATGTTTAAATATCATACATACATTTTTTCAATGGTACATAACTGTTCGTGTTACATTATTACACGTATCTTACTGTAAATACTGCATGCATCACACAAATTGTGTCCGAAACTGAAAAACATTTTATCTACGGAAAATTTGTACAGAAATTAACTCGCAAGAATGTATACTTGCTTTGTGTTTGAACATAAACAAATCCTTCACACAAAAGTGCACACTAACAAGTCTTGTGTATCCTCATGCCCTGTTAACAAAACTTTAGTCGTACATAGTATACTAGAACAAGTTGCTTAGGTTTAAATTTCTCTGTGCGATATGGTGTTACGCAGTTGCTTTAGTAACAATTTTTTAAATATATTTTTACAACTGAAAATAAGGCACATTACTTAATCGTGTAGTAATAATAAAAGGAACATTATACTAAACCAATTTATTTTTCATCAGACATTTGTGTCTTGGGTATTAACAATAACAAGAGAATCATAATACATACAACAGTTAGGACACAAAATTATCCCCGCACTAAAAATTATATGTGCCACGTAACCTTTTGCTACCTTAAAAATATTAAATATTTACAATCACTTAGCACAAGGGCAATCATAGCACCAACAAAACTCTTTGGTAACAAGTACTAGTTACAGTACAATATTTAATTAGGACTATAATTCTAGCATGTTATAATACTGAATAACATTACAAATCATTGAGGACTCAAAAACAAAGTACCCATAAATATACTTTTGCACTACAGTATTTTTGTTTACATTTATTACTATGCTATTAATCCCAAAA
>PNEQ01004211.1:0-14737 GCA_003012365.1 Medauroidea extradentata
TGACATTTGCAGCCTTCTTCAAACCTAAATACTTCTAACAGTTTATAAACCAGTGATCAAAACTGTGACTTTATCTAACACGAACTTTCAGCGTCAAATACTTGACAAATATCCGAGGCTGTGATCAGTATAATTCTTCGTTCCCTATGGTCGGCAGAGTTTGTTAAGTGAAATTAAAATAATAATAGTACCTATGCAGGTCCGTAATCACGTTTTTGCAAAGCTGTTACTCCGTAATTTCACTACTCGAGAGTAAAACTTACTTTTCGGATATGTTTAGAAACATATTTTCCGCGTAGTTAATTTTTATTGTATCCAGTTGAGATATCTTGAGGAAAGTTTTGGTATTTACGTAAGCATAATTCTAAAACAAACAATGACCCAATCTTTCAAATATTTAAGTAAATATCATGGGTTAATGAAAAACGAGTTTTTTCTTCTTAAAAAAAACTAAAAACTCAGTTTAGAAATTTATACAAGTATCTAATTTAAGTGAAAATCAGTGTGATAGTCAATTTGGTTCAACCTATGTCAACGAGTCATCAAAACACAATTGAACTTATTACTCCCATGGCGGGTCAAATATCGACTAATTCAGAAAACTTATTTTAGGATACTTACCAAGTCATTCTCAGGCGGAAAGCAACTGTATCTCGACGGTACGTTAGCTAATTGATGATATGTTGCAAAAATATTTCGCGTCGTTTCTCCCTTCAGGGATCGAATTTAGACAAATCCTCAAATAAATTTTTTAACTTTCTAGTGGGTTTCTCATTGACGTGAAAACCATGACGATAGTCGATTGGGTTTCAGGTTAATTGAAAGCACATCTTACATCTTTCCACATCAAAAAATCAAGAAAGTAGATATCTAGGTATTTAATAATGCATCATTACTAACGAACAATCTTGTTAGTATCAGAATGTTCAAAAACTTTGATCTGTATCGTATCGTACTGTTTCTTACCACTTTTAGTGTCAAATTAGAGAAAGTACTTAAAATGCTTTTAGGGTATTCACGCAACGATTATCTTGAAATACAATCTTCGAAATCGCTACTAATTCGATGTATACGGATGAGAAATCTAAAAAAAAAAACTTAAGTATTTGCACCCCCTCAGTAGTCGAAACATTAAAAACTCTGAAATTGCCTGGTATACATTTGCAACCACGACAAAAGCCTGTTGGGTTCGAGTAATATCGTAGTCTTCGAAAACTCCTCCCCTCCCTTTTTTTTTTTTTTTTTTTGTATTTACGATATTGCAACATATACCTTCTCACATAGCCATTTAAAATTCTACCAGGTACGAAAAAGATATCTACGTTCGTCATGATAATTTAATACTATTTTAAATACTAGTTTGCGAGTGTCTTCTGAAAGAGAAAATAAAATGTTTTAGATATTTTATAAACTACTTTACCAGATCACGCCAAATCTGTCTCGTAAAAACTGTTATGGTACATAATGTTTTATATTTTCTTTTAGATAATTATAACTGCCACTTTTAAAACTGTACCTATTGGATATCACACTGCTTACCTTTCCAAGACACAGTCGGTATACGAAACATTAAAAATAACACCTTAATTTGTAATATCGCATTTTAAAAGTTATTATAAGACAGTAAAATCGCTTTATCAAATTAATGACACCGATTCATACAATTACGTAATGTAATTAAATGTAATATTACATAATGTCAACTATTTGTTTTAAATGATAGTTGATAATGTTACATTTTATTATGATTGTAATTGCATTATCTCTTAGCTTGCAAAATTTGTCAATCAATTTGGTTACCTTAAACAAGCCTTGTTTGCTTAAATTATCGACTGTGTACGTGTCATGATATAAGCTACTGATGCATGAATTCTTCCGGCCTCCATATTATAGGCTAGTTCTTAATTATGTAACTATGATTGTTGCTTGACTCAGAAGACAATGTATTCGTTCTAGTGAGTTTTGTCATACGAATACAATTACATAGACATGAGGTTGCGCGCTATTATTCTCCAAAGGGGACATTTGTGAACAGTATCCACGATATTAAATTGTATTCTTAATTTAAACTTTAATATTTACTACAAATTTAAACTATCCTTAGCCACGATTCTTACTTCAGGCATTTTGTAAGACATCAGCCTGAAAAAAATTACTGGTGCATACTAAAATTTCTAGCACAAGCAATACTGGAGGAATAATTACAAGCTGTAAGTGAAACTGACATTATTATCAAAACTGTTGCAAATATATTTCAGTTTGGTATTTCACAAAAACCGCGCGATTAAAGCAAACAAAAATTAACACTAAACTCTGACAATGTAAACTAAGACCAGAAAATATATAAAATGCCCCTACAAAGTCTCCGTTTGGAAACCATTCGGGAGATAGCACAGCGATAATTTAAGGAAACCTTCAACTGACTATCGTAATATCTCGAAATAATTTAATACAACAATAGACCGTGGAACTTTACAGTAGCGAGCTTTGTCAAATGCTATTTTGAAAATTGCCTTCACAGTAATTAATTATTTACTTTAAGAAGATTAAGATCATTAGAATAATTAACGAAACTCCGTATTTCACAGCATATATATATATATAGACACACACACAGCTTCCATCGCCCAACGTGCTGCGTAACAATGCTACATGAATGAAGAAAATCTGCGATAATTCTTGGAAACTGTTGAAGCAAACCCCGATAAATTTGGTGCAAATGGCGGCACACAGCCACCAGTTGCAGGTGTGCAGTCCAGCACAACCCCCGGCCTCCTGGCCGGACCTGTGGACATTCCAGACCTCCCAGATTGCCGGGGAGAAGGGACACGGCAGTTAGCCAGCCGCGAACCGCCGTACTGGACGCACTTGTAAGATACACAAGTGTGTATAATGCTGTACGCTATGTAATAAAGCGCACGCTTCTCACGTATATGGAGTTTCCTTTCTCGCCTAGTTTGCCTGCACGTAATATACTGTACCTACTACACTAGTGACCCCGATGTGATCAGGCAAGCTCGGGTACCGAGTGCGGGAAATGCTTCACGGCACTGCGTGTCCGTGAGCTAAGCACGAGTAGTGGGCACGCGGGCATTCCGAACCACTCCAAAAGTCTCCGTCGTGCTGCTCTATGTACCCTGGCATGCTGCCTCTACTAGAGCCGCGAGCGGTTACATCTCCAGCACCTGACGGTAGCGATACTGTCGACAGAGGGGCGCATCTTCTTACTTTAACCAGTAATGTCGGACCCTCCATCTTCCACCATCTCTGTCGATCGTGTTGCGGTATGGATACCACCATTCTGAGTTTCCGACCCAGAGCTCTGGTTCGCGCAGGTGGAGAACCAGTTTACACTCGCTGGAGTAAAGACCAACAAGACAAAGTTCAATTACATCGCAGGGAACCTGGACTGCAAATATGCTACAGAGGTGCGCGACATACTGACCCGGCCACCCTCCGAAGGCATGTACAACAAATTATAGTCGGAAATTATTAAATGGCTCAGTGCATCACAAGAAATGAAAACCAAGCAGCTATTGGAGTATGAACAGATCGGAGACCGCAGGCCCTCATAGTTCCTACGACATTTGAGGAGCCTAACCGGTACAACTATCCCAGACGATCTTCTCCAGCCATTATGGCTGGGGCGCATCCCATCGTCTACCCAAACTATCCTGGTGACCCAAGTTAATGCTTCCTCGGACTCACTGGCCGACCTGGCGGATGCTATTACCGACACAACCCCAAAGCCACAGGTAGCTGAAGCCACATCCATCGACGTCATTTTCGAGAGGATAACACTACTGGCGACCTCCAAGATTGGTGAAATGGCCACAACAATGAGGCAGGAGAACGCTGCGGCTGCTGCTCCCCATGGACAACACCTCAACCACTGCGACTGTTCTGCATCACCCCAATACCATCGGCGTTCACGCAGCAACGGCATCCATGGTATATGATGGTACCATCGCTGCTTTGGAGAGGGAGCATGATGCTGTACTGCTCCTTGTACCTTCGGCTCGGGAAACGACCAGGGGACTGGCTGATGGTGACCAGTGACCCAGCCCAACCTCCAAGTAGCCGCCTCTTCATCACGGACAAGGCAACTAAGGCGCAGTTTCTGGTTGACACAGGCACGGATATTTGTGTTTTCCCACGAGTTCAGTTACCAGGACGACGTCCAAAGTCCAACTATACTCTCTTTGCGACAAATGTCTCCACCATAGCGACATACGGATTTGTGACATTCACATTATACATTGGGCTCAGGCGGGATCTCATGTGGCATTTTGTAGTGGCCGCTGTGTCACATCCCATTATTGGTGCAGACTTCCTCCACCATTATCGACTCCTGGTTGACATTCGCAACAAACACCTGGTCGACAGCAATCCATCACTGGCTACAACATGCCGTGATGTAGTGTGCCATGTCGTGAGTGTCGAGATACTTCCCCACTCTGCCTGCTACTGGGATCTACTGAAGAGGTATGCTAGCATTACTCGACTAGTTGGTACCCCACAATCTGCGTAACACAGTACGGTTCACCATATCAACACAACTGCCAGGCAGCCAGTGCACAGTAAACCACAACCCTTGCGGCCTGAGTTCGAACATTACACATCGCAAGTTTCGTTTCGTTGAGAAGCTATTTTCTCTGTGTTCACCGCATTCGGAACTGGGCTGAGTATGAAAGCCTCGTAGTTCACTACCTCACTACAATTTTCGGGGTTTGATGACATTGCAGCGGTAGCGAATGCAAATCTTGAATATGTATGCACATTGCATACTGTGGACAACGCTTCTACATCGCGGTATCCTCCACGAGGAAAATGACCAGTGATACAAACTACGTTATCAGAAAATAATTATGTAATTAAACAATGTGATTCGATTTTTGTGGAATAGTTATTTTTAGTCAAATTAATTTTTAAAAAATTACTGAGAGCATAGCTCCGTGCTTTTAATAATAATCAGTGCGTTAAATTATCTGTTTAGGTTATGGAGGCTAGGAGGAATCAAAATCGAAACATTCACGTATCGAATGGCACTAGTGGCCGACAGCGGAACTACGTAGTCTGATGATACTTTTGTAGTCAACAGATGGCACAGGTGTGTACAAGATAAATATTTCAGATGTAAAAATAAGATCATAATAATGTATTGTAGTATGACCCTTGATATATTCATATAACAAATGTAATGATAGTTAAAAGGCTATAGTTAAATTCGTTTCTTGTACTATATAGTGCCAGTATTGTTTACAGCATAACCTTAAATTAATAAAATGATGAAATAAAATGCTCGTATTGTCTTTCATAACAAACACTACATTTTGTTTGCGAAAAATCTGTAGACTTGTAAATCAGTATTCTTTATTTTCATCAAAATTCACAATGAGCTCAATAATCGCTGTAATGAGACGGGAATTATTCTGAGGAATAGTAATTGCAGTAGCCAACACTACAAATGTTTTTAACCTAACTATCAGTAAGTTATTTTATGCAAAAATGTATTTTATTGGCATGGAAGTCTTCAAGAGACAAAAAAATAGTAGCAAAGAGACAGAAACCATACTGAGAAATCACATTTTCCAACACCCATAGCTAAATACTAGCACCACTATCATGTACATTATCTTCCTTAAATATTGATGTCATAGAACTTCGTCAACCCGCATCTCCGCAGAAACATACCAAAATACACTCCGCAAAAGAGTTTGTACTCGCTATTTGCGGTACGTGTTTCGTTAGCACTCGGTATATATCGCAACGTCCCGGACGAGTTCGAACTCAGGGCACTGGCTCCGGATAAGCTGTGCATCGCGAAGAAGGAATTCGAGGTCATGCTGAAGCTCGGCACAGACTGTCCCTCCGACAGCCCATGATCTTCACCTCTACACATGGTGCCCAAGAAATGTGAGGAATGGCGACCTTGTGGGGACTGCCGTATGCTGAATTTCCGCACCGAACTCGACAGGTATCCTATCCCTCACATCCAGGGCTTCTCACACACTCTCCATGGCACAACTATATTTTTCACCATTGACCTTGTTAAGGCTTACAGCCAAATACCCGTAGTGCAAGCTGATAACTGCAAAACCGCCGTCTCCACACCCTTTGGACTTTACGAGTTTCCATTTACTTAATTCGGGCTTCGTAATGCCGCACAAACTTTCCAAAGGTTCATGGACAAGGTCGTACGTGGCCTGGATTTTTGTTTGTGGAATCTCGACGACATACTGGTGGCATCATGTGACTAATCTGAACATGTGAATCATCTCTAAGAGCTCTTCATGCATCTCCAAATGTATGGTCTCCTGATAAATCCTTCTAAATGTGTATTTGGGGAGGCACAAGTCACGTTCTTGGGTCACTGCATTTCGGCGGATGGTACCTGGCCCATCTCTGAGAAAGTCGTTGCCATCCAGAACTACAGCAAGCCAACGGCCGCTAAGCAACAGCACAAATTCACCCGGATGTTTAACTTCTACTGGCGCATCCTTCTACAGGCTACTACATTGCAGGCACCACTGCACGAGCTCCTCAAAGGTGATGTGCAGGGCCGTGTTCCTCTGGTGTGCACACCCAATAGCTACAAGGCTTTCGAGGAGTGCAAATCCAGCCTAGCTCAAGCTGCTCTACTGGCACACCCCGAGCCATCGGTCCCTCTATCTAAGATGACTAATGCCTCAGAATCTGCAATGGGAGCAGTAGTCCAGCAATATGTGCACAATACATGGCAACCTCTGGCTTTCTTCTCCAGACAACTCAACCCCGCACAGCAGAAATACGGGGCCTATAATCGGGAGCGGTTCGCTATTTACTCAGCTATTCTAACGTATCGTCACATGGTCGAGGAAAGGAATTTCACAATTTTCACAGACCACAAACCCCTCATCTTCATGTCCAACCAGGACCCAGATAAATGCCCACCTCGCTGTTCTCGCCACCTGGACTATATAAGCCAATTTGCCACCAATATCCAATACATATCTGGGTCGGCCGACGTAGTGGCAGATGCCTTGTCTCGTGTCGAAACAGTTGCCACATTAATGGATTACATGGTGCTCACCACATCACAGGCCTTAGTTAGATGCTGAGTTGCAGCGGTTCCTGCAGCAAGATTCGGGTCTGCAGCTGAAACAGGTACAGTTGCCTGAGTCGCCATTCAGCATCTACTGCGACGTCTCAACACCAACAGCCAGACCTTTCCTCACTGCCCCGTTCTGCCATGCTGCCTTCGACATAATCCACCAGCTGGCCCACCCAGGCATCAATGCTACTCTCACGTTAGTCACTCAATGCTTTGTATGGTCGCCAGTTAAGCCTGACTGCTGGAAACAGGCTCATGCCTGCTTACCTTACCAGTGTGCCAAAATTTCCCTCCATGTCTCTGCACCTGTTGGATCTATTATACCACCTTTATCTCGTTTTGAGCACGTCCACCTTGACATGTGGTCCATTGCCTATGCCACAAGGCTCCAGATACTGTTTAACGATCGTCGACCGCTTTACCCGGTGGCCTGAAGCCATCCCAGTGGAGAACATCGAGGTCTGCACAATCGCAGGAGCATTCTACTCCTCTTGGATCGCATGCTTTGGTACCCCACTGCAGATAACTACAAATTAAAGCAGGCAGTTCGAGTCATCGCTTTTCAGAGACCTTGCCAAGCTGACAGGGATGACCCGGCTAAAGACTACCGCCTCCCATCCTACATCGAATGGCATGGTGGAACATATGCATTGGCAGCTCAAGGCAGCTATACCTTGCCACATGACGGAGAGGTGATGGGTCGACATCCTACCCACTGTTCTGTTGAGTCTCAGAGCAGCCTGGAGAGAGGACCTCCGTGCTTCTGCTGCTGACTTGGTGTATGGGCAACCACTGCACCTCCCAGGTGAGTTCCTAGCCCCTCACCCCAGTTCACAACATATGGATACCCAGGGTCTGATTAAGGAACTCCGACAGCACATTAGCAACCTGCGCCTAGTTGGAGGCACCCGCCACAGCGACCGGAAGCCCTTCATTTTCAAGGACCTAGTCACAGCCACAGTGATCTTTCTACGGTGCGAGTGTCTGTAGGGGACTCTGCAGCCCCCTTACGAAGGCCCATTCCCAGTTCTGAGCCATACCCCCTAAATTTGCAACTCTCCAAATGCATGGTCGACAGGTCAATGTCTCCATCGATTGCCTCAAATCGACTTACTCCATCAACGACTATCTCCTGGATGAGGCCGCACCACCACTGCTGGATGTACAGCCTGCCCCGACTCCACCCACAATACCGGCAGACCACATGCCCCAATCACCATCGTTTGCTACAAGGTCAGGTCGGCTGGTTCGTTTTCCTGACCGCCTCCAGTGTGGTTTTTCACGATGTGGGTCCATCACTTGCAGGGGGGTGATGTGGCGGCACGCAGCCACCAGCTGCAAGTGTGCAGTCCAGCACGACCAGCCCCCGGCGACACCAGCAGATAGCGACAACATCCGGTAGTGTCGGCGAGTGCGGGCTAACAGGTAGTTCTACGACCCATGGCTTTAGACCTCCGGCCACCTGGCCAGACCTGTGGACATTCCAGACCTCCCAGAACGCCGGGGAGAAGGGACATGACAGTCAGTCAGTCGCGAACCGCCGTACTGAACGCACTTAGTTGTAAGATACAAAAGTGTGTATAGTTCTGTATGCTATGTAATAAAGTGCGCACTTCTCACGTATATGGTGTTTCCTTCCTCGCCTAGTTTGCCTGCACATAATATACTGTACATATTACAGTGCATCAGTGGTGTTGTTGTAAACTGAGTTACCGCAAATAATTACAATTGTTAAGGCATGTGTTTGAAATTGTAACTATAAAATTTTTTTACTAGTCCCAAAGCATTAGAATTATTCTTAATAACGCTTGTGCATTGCAGCCCGAGTTACATTGTTACTGGCGGCCTACAGAGACAGTTCTTGTACACTCCATCCATTCCAAGATTGTAGCTTGTATCACTCCACCTGTTCGCGCTCTTGAACGGTATTGGCTGTGCATCAAACCGTCGCACCACCCCGCATGTTTCGCGAGCTATCGACTGGCAACAAGTGGAGAAACGCAATCGCGCCTCGCTGTGGAGGAAATTGAATCACGACGGACGTTGGTGTCGTTGCGTCCATTCCATGCACATATAGTATTTCATGCGCACAGAGTGATAGTATATTACAGAGGATTAAATAAACGCAACTGAAGGATTAAATCGTCTATCCTGAACTAAAACAGAGCAATTTAGCGTTAAGACCTATTTCCAGCTGCAACGACACAGTTAACTAACCAGCCAACCAATGATCGAGAGCTCACCTGTGACAATGTTTATTTCTGCTGCAATCTTGGACTGGATACAGTATAGTTCCGAGCGAAGATCGTATACAGATCTCATTATTTAATGTATTGTTTTTGGTTTACACGATCTCATTATTAACGAGAATGAGTTAAATGATCCCTGATTGCTATTGTTTTTTATAAACACCTTTTCATAACTCGCTTTTGTCCTCTATTCTGTAACAATGAGCTTAGGTAACAATGAGCTAGAGAATTGAAACTTTAAGATTGATCAGAACTGGATGACAATGAAACTTTATTGTCTGTCTGTTTGGTTATCTGTTCGGTACAAATTTTGCACTCAATTTTGAAGTAAATTCCCGATGAGCTAGAAATTTGAAATTTGAAATTTTAAATAAAGATGAGAACTGGATGACAATGCAATAAAAGAATAAAAAAGTCGTGGAAAAGTAAGTAGGCATATAAATATATTTTTTTATGTTTAATGTACCGGAGTTTTAAAACACGTAACTGAATAATTTCGTACACAAAAGACTGAATTGTATACAATAAAATAAAAAAAATTGTACACCACGTTTTTAAAACGGGATAAATGGTATGTACAGCTAAAAATAATTTCTCCTATGAAATTACGTGTTCCATTTAAAATGAAAAAGTGAGCAGCTCCAATAGATAATTTATGCATGAATACTTCACGTGAAGTCACTAACAGCTTTATTGCGTTGCATATTTTATGAACTTTTGTGAGAGTTTTCTCAACGAGAGTTACTATCTACATTTCTTAACATTATTTTTTTGCATGTTCCACACGTTTATTCTACTCGTTTTAAATCCCACAAATATTTTCACAGGATAAATTATTTTATGTTTCTTAGACCGTTATAAAATGTAGCATATTTAAAATTATATTTAATTTTTGGAACATTTTGTTTTTAATAATAAACTGTGATTAAATATTGTAACAAACTAATTTGTTGAAAAAAAGAGATTATTAGTTTGACTAATTTGTTTTAGACAATACATATGATGTTTTTAGCTAATTGTTAGGCTAAAATAATTTTCTATAGTCGATGAATTAGCGTGAATATAATATTTTGTTCAATAAAAGATTAGAATGCACAGTATAAAATGTTTTCGTTAACACTATAAGACAGTTTCATAATATCTTCTCATTTTAAGCCTGAAAGTAATAGCTATCAGAAAGTAGTGGAAATCAAATATAAAAGTGTAGTCCTGCTAGCTTATCAGAACTTCAAAGAAATAATTTCACTAACTTTGAGGAAAGTAGGTTAATTGGTTATGCCTGCTTTTTTTAAAGGCCAACCTAAGAACGGCTTGTGTTTTACCTAAGCCTAACCGAGGTTAGCTTGGTTAATTCAAAAGGCCGACTTAAGGTTGGCTTCTTTTCATGTGCTTCCTAATTATATACCGATATTCTGGGACAACATATATCTACAGTGGCGCACGCCAATAATGTCATTATTAATCTAAAACCAAGAATGGTTCCAAGGAAGCACTTAATTAAGATTTTGTTATATAATTTATAAAATAAAAGTGAAAAATGTTATCAAAATGAATAACCTTTTTGCAGCGATTATTACTGTGCTGGTGCATGTTGATATGTGGTATGGAGCAGAGTGGGAATGAATTGGTAAGGGAAACTGGAGGCCTCCGAGGAAACCCGCCGACATACGACATCGTGCGGCACAATCTGTAACAAATAAGGATAAGTAGTAGACATTGACTCGTAAGACTAATTGTGCACCATTTATTTCAGGTAGCCAGAAGACAAGTTGAAACGATGCACAGCCTGTCGTACTGCACCCTAGTGCAGGTGTTATTGATATTCGTGACGTTAGGAGAAGCTGCTCGGATACTGGGAATAGCGCCAATTGATGCAACGAGTCACCAAATATTGGTAACATCGTTATTCAAAGAACTGGCAACAAGAGGTCACGAGGTGGTCGTGTACACTGTGAAGCCTGTCAAAGATGTACCTTCAAATTACACACAGATACCAATAGATATTAAACAAGAGTCTACAGGTAATTTTATTGATACGTGGTTTTAAGTATTATTTCACTAGATATAAAGAATGCTAACATGTCTATAACAGTACTACACAAGATTTCACATTATTTGTTGTATTATTTCCATTACAGATCCAGTAATAGACTTATTTGAAATGGGAAACATGAGCCCTATTGTGATGATGGCAGCTATGTACGGAATTTTTGGAAAAAACGTCAATTCTGTTTTGGAAAGCGCAAGCATGCAAAAACTTCTACATTCTCCTGAAAATAAATTTGATATACTTATTACTGAGTCATTTTTTAACGATGCTCTTTTGGGACTCTCACATAAGTTTAACGTTCCTTTTGTAAGTATCATTACATTTACGGGACTAGAACCTTTCACAGATAGTGTAGGTGACCCTTTTCCATATTCACATACTCCTAACCTTCTACTAAAATATACTGATCATATGACATTCATCCAGCGAGTTCATAACACTTTAATTAATTTTATGTTAAAAACTATTCATAATTGGTACTTCATACCAGTCCAAGATACGGTTATGAGAGAGTACTTCTCCGACGTACCCAATTTACCACCTCTTGCTGACATTGTTAAGAACACTTCTCTCTTATTGGTGAATACGCACATCAGTTTTAGCTTTCCTAGGCCGAAAGTTCCCAGTGTGATCGAAGTTGGGGGAATGCATATCAAACCACCGAAGAAACTGCCTCAGGTAAGAACATTTTCTTATTTTATTTATTATCGTGACTATATTTTGAAGTAATGAAATAATAAGAATGTTTTTTTCAGGATATTCAGAAATACTTAGACGATGCCAAAAATGGAGTAGTATACTTCAGCATGGGTTCTAATGTGAAGAGTGCAGATATGAGTGTTGCTAAACGGAAAGCTTTGCTGAATGCGTTTGCCAAGCTCAAACAAAATGTTCTTTGGAAGTTTGAAGAAAACCTTCCAAATACTCCAGAAAATGTTAAGATTTCTAAATGGCTTCCACAATCAGATATTTTAGGTAACTCCACACAATTTTTCCATGTTGAAATAAAGTGGGTCCTATGAAGTTACTAGCTATAACATTTAATTTGTTTAAGGTCACCCGAATGTTCGAGTTTTCATGACGCATGGAGGTTTGTTGAGCTCTCAAGAAGCAATGTACAATGCAGTTCCGTTGGTTGGCATTCCAATATACGGTGACCAGAAACTTAACGTCTACCGAGCTGTTGAAAAGGGATACGCTTTGCATTTGGATTATCACAACATTACTGAAGAGTCGGTTTTCTGGACCCTCAACGAAGTTATTAACAATCCCAAGTAAGTGTATTTGTACAAACCATTCATTGATATTTTTAGTAGTGTATTTATGGTATGCACAGAAATACTGCGATACACATAGAAAAATAATCATCAACTTTCGTTAACTTAGTTATGTTTCGTTATAAAGCACGAACACTGCACTCCATCATTTTTTGTTATAATTATTTTTTAATACAGAAAATGTGTGCGCAAGAAATTTTACACTTCTTTAAGACCGAAACATGTGAAAAGAAGATTATTTTTAAGCAAGACAGTAAAGAGATTTTGTGAACGCTTGACATGGAACTTTTGTACTTTAGTGTTTATAATGTAAGGTTAAGATGGAGCAGCGACACAACTCATACGCAGGAGTATAGAAAGCGTCCCGAGAAACATTTCGGCCAACGACTGTTTTCACCACATTTTTACTTGTTAAATCGCGATTGACCCGACAGGATCGCTAAGGTGGGAAGCAAGTGGCATAACCACTGTAACTGCAACACAGTAACTCTACCAAGATATTGTACTGGGTTGACAGGATATAGACGACAGTTACAGACACAATGTCCAGATAATTATATTTTATGGATCTGTCCTAGACTATCTTGTACTGTATTCCATAGTTATTATATATTGAGTATTAGATTTTTTTATTTTTAAATCAGCAAAATTAAAAAGGTTTTTATTTATTATACTTTTTCCTATAACTCAAATTTTGTCAAGACAATAAATTTTATTTAAAATTATTCCCAAATATTGAACTCTATTATCATAATTTTTAGTTTGTTGAAAAAAAAACTAATTCAATAAAAAAAATTAGTTCATGGTTGAAAATAATTGAATTTTGCTCTGAACTATAAATTTAATCTTACAAAAATATTCCTTTAATTAACAATTTAAAAAAAGACGTTATTGTAAACTTTTAAATATTAAAATAGTTACTATTTTAAAAACAAATTTCATTGAAATGCATTATTGATTTATAATGAAGTTTGAAAACATTGATGAGAAATTATTGGCTTTATTGTTTTTAGACTCTTTTCTGGCTCAATTGATATTTTTAATTAAAATTGGATGCAAATTATGAAAAACACCAAACAATTTTATTATTAATAACTATTAAATCATTACTCTTTTCTAATAAGTTTAGTCATAATTTAAAGATGACTTTAGATTACATTGCAATATTAATCGGTTTTAATTTAATGGAAGCTTTTTGGCGATAACACTATCTTAATCAATCTACTTAAATTTTTTTTGTGAGGAGGAGATATTACATTCCTACTGTTTGTATTTATTTTAGCATTGTTAACCGGCCATAGCAACCTTTATAGTTATCGGCGATTGAACCTACGGCATTTCAGATGACTCCTGTTTCCACTGCCTATAAACGGGGTGCTGTCTGATGTTAGAAACACACACGGTAGAAACACATACCACAGAAACACAGAAGACAGAATGTTCTAAGCAATGCCAGTTCTATATTATGTGTTTCTAAAGTATGACAGTTCTTAGATGTGTGTTTCTATTACACGACTGTTCTAAAGCACGTGTTTCTATAGTATACCAGTTCTAACATCTCTGATTCTGTTGTGTAATCGTTCTAAACTGTGAATTTCTGCTGCATAACGTTTCTAACGTACATTGTTCTGTAATACGTGGTTCTAAGTTGCGTGTTTCTGTCGTACGTTTGTTCTGACATCTGTGTTTCTGCTGTGTATTGGTTCAAACATGTGAATTTCTGTTGCATAATGTTTCTAACATACGTGGTTCTACAAAGTGTGGTTCTAAGCTGTGTGTTTCTGTCACACATTTGTTCTAACATCTCTGATTCTATTGTTTAACAGTTCTAAGATGTGAAATTCTGTTGTGTCACGTTTCTAACGTACATGGTTCTGTCTTCTGTGGTTCTAAGTTGTGTGTTTCTGTCGTACGTATGTTCTAACATGTGTGTTTCTGCTGTACATCGGTTCTAACATGTACATTTCTGCTGTACGACGTTTCTAACGTACATTGTTCTGTAATACGTGGTTCTAAGTTGCGTGTTTCTGTCGTACATTTGTTCTAACATCTGTGTTTCTGCTGTGTA